>CATIWM010125316.1:0-11618 GCA_949671775.1 Mallotus repandus | reverse complement strand
AGAGAGAGAGAGACTTTAATTTAAAGAGTTTTGGGTGGGCCAGAAATTTGCAAGGCAAAACACACAAAGACGGTAAGCAAAAACATAACCATTCTCAATTCAGACAAATCAAGCCTCCCTGTATTTATTGTTCATCCTATTTCGTTGTTGCTTGCATCATTCTTTTTGTGTGCAATCCATCAAATTTGCAAATAATTCTTTTATAGTTTTTATTTTTGTTATAATAAGAGAAAAAAAATCTGGAAAGATATCGATTCAAAATTAATTTAAAAACTTAAACTAATAGGTAGAAGTATTTAATTTATATATAACTAGTCATGTATCCGCACGTTGCATAGACTACTTATTAATAAATTATTTATTTATATTTTAATATATTTTAATGGTACAAAATTTTAAATTATAGGATATATATAAATAATAAAATTTAAATAGAGAATTAAAATAGATTAAAAAATAATATAATAAAAATAGTATAATAAATTTCTATTAATAGTATAATAAATAGTATAGAGATTTACTATGAGGTTTAATGACGTTACACATAAAATTTTAAAAGTGAATATCAAAATATAAGATTAGTTATAAATTTAATTTTTGTTACCATAAGATTAGTTTTTAAAATTATTATATTAATATTAGAGTATATATAGTAGGGTTTTAGTTGAACAATAATATTAAATAATTATTATATTATATACTTTAATTTTTTTAAAAAAAAAAAGATAAAAAAGCAGGTAATCTATAAATATCTTTAAAATTTGAGTAGTATCGAGATATGTAGTATATATAGATTTCACTTAATTTTATATATGTAATCCACGTACAATTAATTATTTTCACATTATCTTTCGATATATTTGACTAGCATGTGGCATAGATTTGATATGCCCGCATGGTGAAACTAAAAAATGGGTCTAAACCATACCCCAAAAAAGGCATTTGAATAAAAATAATTATGCACGCATGAATAGATATTGGTTCAATGCCAATCAAAGTATTATCAAATTTAAAAGTTCAATTTAATAGTATTCAATTCATATACAAATTCATTTAATTAAATAAACAATTTGATGTGAGATTGATTATTTTAATAAAAAGAATAAGTTATAAGTTAAAAGATATAATTTTACTTGTTACAAAATTTTTTTATTAGTAATTATCGATATAATTAGCTTGCAAGATAAGCAAAATCATGAGTTGGACACCACCTCTTGATATTCCACCAAATAGTAATAGATTAGAGAAGCACAAAAAATTTAGTTAGCTTTTACAAGTATTTATTGAAGATCCAAGAGATAAATTGCATATTGGAAAGATTAATAGATTGCACAAGATGTGAATTTTCATAAAGTTGTGCATAAATGCTTATAAATATGTTGTTCAAGATTGAAATTGGATATTCAAAGTTATAAATACATATTCTAACTTTAAAGAGTTGAAAATCAAGTTAACTAAATCAAATACAAAAATAAGGCCTATTAATACTAAAAATTACAAATTTTTTGATCTTCTGCATATTTATATTTAATTTTAAAATTTGACTAAATTAATTCAATTTGACATATTTTTTTTTGCAATTTTAGTATAATTTTAATTTAGTCAAAAATTAAAAACTAAAACACATAACATGACATTTAAGATAAATTAGCTGATCTTATTATACATTCATATGAAGGCCTAAAATTAAATAAAGAAGAAGATGAATATAGATTTTACAGATTAAATAAATTTTTATTATTTATATTTTAAAAATTACTTAGGTTAAAATGTAATTAACTATTATAATTAGTATTTTGATGATATGGATATGAAACTAATAAAAATAAAGATTTACTATTTCACCTCAAATGTTATGTGCATATTTTACTTTTTTTTTTATTTTCACCAAATTATAATCGTATTAAAATTGCAAATAACATGTCAAATAATAAAATTAATTTTGTCAAATTTTAAAGTTTTGTATAAATTGGTAGAAGTCGAAAAATTTATGATTTTCAATACCAATATTTCAATGCACAATATGAATATATTTGTGCATTTTTAGACAACAAAGTCCATGTAAGTTATATACATTTCTTTATTAAATTTATACACAAAACATGATAATTTACATCTTCCCTAAGAGCTCTTTTATTTTTGTCTAAATCATTATTTTATAGTTTAGTTTAGCGAACCTTTTTATTAAATCCTAATTTTTGCTTAACACATTTTCAGCTTTTAACCTAAATTTGATGAGCTCTTTTGTTTTTGTCTAAAAATGTTTTAGTTTAGCAAACCTTTCTCTTAAATCCAAATGTTTGCTTCATACCATTTAAGATTTTCAATCCAATATTTTTTTTAATAAAAAGATCAAATGATTTAAACACTGATGAATTGCACAATATAAAGTAATTCCTTCCTTTATAAATCAAGTGAAAAATTAATTTCACAAAATTAGTAATAGCAGAAATATTTGAATCCTATATTTTAAAATAGTTTTAAAAATAAGTAATTGCTAAACAGGTATCTCATTGATGTTTTTTAATTTCGAACATTACTTATTTTTACAGAGATATTATCAATTTTTTATAAAATAGTTTAGTTTATTAATTTTATATAATATTTAAAATGAATAAAAATGCAAACATATTACAACATGTGTCTATCTTTGAATATAAATTCACATAAACAAATAGAAAAATCATCATATCTATCTTGAACTTTAAGCCAATTATGAGTTAAATCTTACTTTGAAAGTAATTTCAATTTGTTCTTTCAACTTTTATGAATTGTGTCAATTTTATCAAATTTAATTTGAAGGGCCTAATTATATTTTTAAAAATTACTTTTAGATCTTTGTAAAATAAAATTGATACTTATTAAAATTTTTATCCTTTGTTTTATATGAAAAAATAAAATGTAAGAAAATATTTTAAAATTCTAATTTTTTCACTCTTGACATAAATTTAAAAATTAATTTCTAAATATTTTCATAAATTTTAATTTTTCAATAAAAATCCTTAAATATTAACTATTTTAAAATTTATTTCTTAACTTTCAACTACATTATTTAGAAAATTTTCTAATAGAGGTCAAACCAAAAATATACTAGATTAAAAAAAAAAAGAGAGAATTTTGAGATGCTCAAAAATTAGTCAAAAATATAAAAATATTTAATTTTTTTGAAAAATATGAAAAAATTAAAAATTAAAAATTTATTATTATTTATAAGTTAAAAATACTTACTTTATTTATTTTTATTAATATTAGTCTATATAATAAATTGATTCACAATCACTTTTTTTTTATTATTTTTCATTGATAAATAAAAAGTTAAAATTTTATGTAAAAATTTAAAAATTAATTTTTAAATTTATTTCAAAAATGGTATAACTAAAGCTTGAAAATATTTTTCAATTTTTATTTTCTTAAAAAAGAAGAAAAATAGAATAACTGTCAAATTTATTTTATAGGGATTCAAAAGTAATTTTTAAAAATATAAATACAATTAGATCCTTCAAATAAAATAAGATAAAATTGACACAATTTATAAAGTTGAAGGAACAAATTAAAATGACTTTCAAACTAGGATTTAATTGATAATTTACCTAAAATTGAGGATAGAACTGATCATTTTCCCTAAACAAATTCAACTCAGATATGAAATTGATTCTTATAAGAGAAAGTAAAATTTTATTCAAATAAAAATATTTTTTTCTTTTTTTAATCTAAAAAGTAAAAAAATATGTAATTTCTCACTCATTTTCTACATTTTATATTATTTTATTTATTCAATAATATTAATGCTATGCATATTAAAAATAATATGTACTCTTAATAAAAAATAATAAATTCTCACTTTTATATTTAATTAATTTATAATTTATAATTTATTAAAATTACTTAATTATTTATTTTAAAATATTTATATTATTTGCAGTTAGAAATAAATATTGATCTATAATTGATAAGAAAAAAACATCAATGCAATCTCACACGTAATGCAATATATGCATGGGATAGGACAAATTTAAAAAAAAGTATAATAGAAAGTTGGCATTGCAAAACATGGAAGAAATAACTAGAAATTGGCAGAGACATGTAGAGAATTAGGTGGCTTTGTAATTTGAATAATACATATAAAGTCAGAGATTGGACATCGTCCTCTGCTAAAAATATCTTAACCAAAGAAATCCTGAAAAGGGTTTTGCTTAAAATTCTGTATAATTAAGCCCCCACTGCCATCATCACTACTTATATATTGTATCAACATTTCAATCAGTAAATATTTTTTTATATTTATATTTTTAATTTTTCATATTTATACTATTTAAATATTTCAATTTAAAAATTAAATATTTTAATTAAAAATTATTTTTCTGTATGTATATGCAATTTAGATTATCGCCACTTGTATGAGATAAATAAGGGCAGCTGGTGTGGTAAATGTACGTACGAAGAGGCTATCCGGGGGGGTTAGTTGGAAGGTATTAATCCAAAAATCATATACCACGAAAGGTTCTCGTGGTCTGGACACAATTGGCGGTCGTCAACCCTCTCTTTTGGCCTTTTCTGCCTTCTATATGCCCCACATACGATGCTCTTAAAATTTTCAGGTTTTTTTCCTTAATTAATTCTTAACTAATTAAGCTAAAAATTGTGGTCATGCGCACCAGAACGTTAATCAAGAGTTATACCATAAATAATTAAAATAATTATATAATTATTTATTTTTCAAAGACATTGTAAGATGGTTCTTGATTATAAGAATAAATTCTATTCAATTTTTTTGCATCTAATATTTTTAATATTCAATAGTCATAATGATTTCAATTATTTTATAATTTGAGTCGAATGAACCCACAAAAAAATAAAATTATCCCAATACTTATTTCTCTATATATAAAATTTAAATTTAAATTTTTTATCGTTTCGATCAGAAAATATTTAATAATAATTTTTATCTAATTCAAAAAAATTTGCATAACCTGTCCAATATAAATGATTTACGTACCATCATGCATGTTACAGAGTTAAAGTATTGATAGAGATCATGAGTTCAATCGTCCACTTCTCATTATTTCTTTTTAAAAGTCCTAATATAAGGACAATGCTAAAAAAAAAAAGTAGGGTGGGTCATTAATGTTGGTCTAATGGTCAGATATCTTTATCAATAGAATGCAAATTGTGATAAAAATACAAGAAATTGGTGCATATATTTGTATGGATTTGGGACAGTAACAAGTTGGGGGTGTTGGCTGCTTTGGAGAATCACCGACCATTATGAGGTTTGAGATTGTGTGTGTGTCAGTTTTTGAGTCTTTTTTAAACCGTCCAGCCAATCCTTTGTATTATGAAAGGTCATTATTAATCTCTAGTATAATACCACCACATCCCAAAAATTTAATTTCTTTCCTTGAATGTTGAAAGAAGCATCCAAAAAAAAATCATCAATCACCAGTCTTTTCTTTCTTACTTTTTCAGAAAAAAACAAACCCTAACTTTTTGGCTTTGAAGGAAGAGGATTTGTGGATTTTGAAAAACCATTCTATTGGGGCTTTCTTAATTGTCTGTGCCCACTTGAAAATTATATGTATGCCTTGTAAGCTTATAAGGTTTTTGGATTCTTTTGTACCACTCAGCTGAACAAGTCAATTGACCCTTTTGTATGCATACTCTAAACAACAAAAATTTCAATTAATATCTATGTTTCTATTCACTTTTGATTTTTAATTTTGTTGGTACGTACAATGCAATATTGCAATAGATATAGTTTTTGACATTTTCTCCATACTCTTTTGTCCACCAATCTCTAAACCTATAGCTTTTTTTTTCTTTTGAATTTTTTCCCTTTTTTGTACTGTATATATCAAATTAGTTATAAGGAATTAGCAAAGTCTTTGTTGAGCAACCAATTGGGATTTAATCAATTGGTGAATAATCAATTCAAAAATCAAACAATAGGTAGAGCTAGGTGGCCGGCCCTAAACTAAAATATCAATGTCTATTTTGAAGGTTTTATAGCATTATAATTGCCCCTCCAAAACTTTTAAATATTGTGATGTCTATAGTACATTAGTAAGTTTAATTTCTTTTGAATTTAGGAGGAAAGTTTTATTCTTATAATAATCTAAGATTGAATTCATAGTTTTTTTTTCATTAAATCACCGATATTTAAAGTTCATTAGACTTTAATTATTCCAATTCAATTTAGATAGGACTACACGAGTGTCAAACGTCTTCCAACAGCTAATTTAAAACAATTACATACTTTATGACTTAAATCCAAAACAATTTTTGATTTTTAATGTTATAAAAACACTCCTTCTATTCCTAATTATTTGACGTTTAAGGATTCTTCACATAAATTAATGAATTTATTTAATATATGTATAAAATACTATACTACCCTTATAATAATTTTCTCAACCAATTATTAGCTCTGTATAGTCCCAAAAAATTTAAATAAGGGTGAAATAGAAAAAAAAAATAGTTAAAATATATTGATAACTTAAAACGTTAAATAATTAGAAACAAAAATAGACACCTAAAACGTCAAATAATTAGGAGTAGATGGACTAATTTTTATCATCTAATTATTAAACTTTCCGCTATTAATAAAGTTTAATTAACATTTGATGATCCAAGCAAATTATAATCTATTACATATCATTAATAATTAATAAGGGAAGGACTAATTATAAATAAGTTCAATTAATTTTTGCTACCCATCTACTTTCTAGAATTTTAAGACTATTTTTTTTAATGTAAGATATCTAGAAACGTAATTAAATAACAAAAAGAAATATTTTCTGAAGATATTTCTAAAAAACCAATCAAGGCTATCTTTTGATTGATTAGTACAAATCTTAGTTCTCTGGAAGAAGAGGAAGCAATCGCCAAAGTTTTTGCCACATATTTGGCTTCAATTAATTCTTCAACATACACTTGAACCACCTTTTTGGTTTTTGCTACTAAACTTGTGTGGGATTTTTTTTTTATACTCCATCCATTGATAAATTCATTTTATTATAATAAAAAATGATATAGTTAGTCACTATTCATAACAGTTATTTTTATCACTTAATAATTAAAATATTTGAAAATATCTTATTTATTTGCAATTTTCAATAATTTTTTTACTTTGTAAAAGTATTTACTCTTTGTTAAAAAAAAAAAGAGTTTTTCTTTATCTATAAAAAAAATAAATTAGTACTTTTATATCAATGATATGGCACTTATGGTTTTCATCAAGGATGAGGGTAGTCATAGTAATTTGTATGCTACTCTATATATATATATATATATATAGGTAAACAATAACTTGCTTGGCATGTGAATAGAAAATTATTTAGACTCATAATAATGTATAAAATATTAAATATGTACTTTGATATTATTATTATTATTATTATTTAATTTTTTAAAAATGATAAAAGTATTATTTGTTTATATAACAAATCAACATTACAAACTTGATAAAGTTATAATTTATTTAAATTTTAATAAATTTTTATTTGAATAATTATATACCTTTTCTTCAAATTTTTTTTTTGTAATTAAACAAAATTGTTTAGACTCGTTATGGTATATGAAATATTAAATATATACTTTAATATTATTATTATTGTTGTTGTTATTTAATTTTTAAAACTGATAAAAATGTTATTTGTTTGTATAATAATTAATATTACAAACTTAATTTATTACAATTTCAATACATTTTTATTTAAATAATTATATAGCATGCCTTAATATTTTTCTCTATTCTAAAAATAATTTCATGTAAAAAATATTATGACCATAATTATTTTTAAACCTCATGTTCTCCATTGTAAAAAAAATTATAACAAAAAAATGCCAAAATATTTATATGAATATAAGATCACATAATTTATTATTTTATTATTATATTTATTTATACAAAATATAGTAAACTTCCACATATTTCACACGTGAATAGAAAATTTTTTACACTCATAAAAGTATATAAAATATTAAATATAATGGTGCATTCTATATTTTTACTTTGATTTTTACAAAGTGAAATATACTTTATTAATAACCACTTTTGGATTATAAAATACACTCTCATCTGATGGTAATTAAAACAAAGTAAAATAAAAATAACTACAAATCAAAGTACCCATAGAATTTTCCTATTATTATTTTTATTGTTGTTGTTGTTGTTATTAAAAATAATAAAAACATTATTTATTTGTATAATAATTCAATATTATAAATTTAATAGAGTTATAATTCAATATTATTATTCATTTAAATAATTATACAACATTCCTCTAATATTTTTTTTGTAGTGAATATTTTTATCTGTCTAAAAAATAAATTTATGTAAAAACCTATTATTGCCATAATTAATTTTAAGTTAATAAAAATTTATTAAGTATTTTCTTAATTAAATTTTTATTTATCAATTTAGAATTACATTTTAATTTGTTGGAGTCCTAGAGGGGGGTGAATAGAGCTAATTGAGGTTTGAAGGTAAAACTGAAAATTAAAGGAAAAATAAAAAGGTGATTTAGGGAAGAATAAATATGAACAAAAACAAAAACAAGAAAGAGAAGTTGAACACAAGGAATTAAGGAGTTCGGTTTCTCTATGAACCTATATCTCCACCTAACTTATTGTCAGTGATATGCACTATATCAATCATGTATGACCATATTTTGACTTTGCATATGTTGATTTTATTAATAAAGAGGCATTTGCATTATTATTATTTTATGTTATAATTACTTGAATAGTTAATTTTTCCTAAGGCCATTAAGTACGTGACTTGATAGTAAAACTCTTAGGTTAAAAATATGCGTTCAATTTTGATTTATCCCTATTCATTCATTATTATAGAAATAACAATGAATTAAGGCTAGTATGGTGTTGACTGATGATTATACTTTACTAATAATGTATATGAGATATTAAGTCAACTCATAGGTATTTATTTGAGAAATGATGTATTGAATTGACTCACTATGAGAATCTTATATAGATAATTGTTATAAGTAATTCTCATCACAATAATATTGTTTTAGTCCTCTGATCTTAAAATCACCATGATTTTCTATATATTATTTTGTATTTTGACACATTCTAACATTGTCTTTAACAAGATGATGAAATAGATTATTGTTGGATATAAAATGAGTGAAGAAAAATGCAAAAGAAGGAATTTTTATCTCATTTATTTTGAGTAATCTGTGGGCCCTTTAATAAGATAGACTGAAGAAAAATGCATGACCATGCTTGAATGAATTGATAAAGAGCTACCAATTTCAATCTACTTAAAATCGAGAAATAATATGATCGAATTGTATAAGGATGACATAAACTATGCTTTATATTCAATAAAGATATCGTGCGACAAAAGGACTACATTATTCACTATAAATTAGGTTATGTTAGATTATCGGCCTTCACATAATTTAGGTAGTTGTAATGTCTTGTTAGATGCCACTTATGACTAGTAGGTTTGAATTAGGATTTTAGACGTACGACCAACATTATGTGAACCTATAGGATCACACATTTAGGACAGGTCCAAAATGAACTTGTGTTTACCACTCCAGTAAAAACTCTTTGGTGAATAAATAAATAAATTTGTGTGTGTATATATATATATATATATATACACACATTATTTATTTAAGTTAATTGTTATCTTAAATAGATAGAAAATAATTTCTATTTTCAAATTTGAATTAAAACAGAAATAGAAAGGTGAAACATAACAAAATTATTTTGGTAAGTGAAGAGTTATTAAAATTTATTTTGATAAATGAAACCCTAATGTGAAGTATATAAATATATCTTTTTCTCTAGGGTTTCACATACTTTCAACTCTTAAAATTTATTTTCACCTTTAAGAAAAGAAAAACATAAAGAGTAGAAAGGTGAGACTTTTGAGAAAAATGGTGCTAGCACACACTAATTCGTTTTGGATACTCTATTCATATGGATACTGATAGAGGACGTAGCCACATTGGAGACATCTCAATCTGACAAAGAATACTAAAAGCTCTAGGTAGGGTGTCACCGGTGTGAACCCTCTTTTGTCCTTCCATCAGTCTTGCCCCTTTTCGTCTGTGGTAAGATTTTTAAAACCCTAAATAAATCACTTAACGAATTACATGGATCCTATAAAGGGTTTGTGATTAATATTTTTATTTTTTGTTGCGTATTTGAACCATGAAACCCCCAACACTTATCCCCAGGTTAGGATTTTCAATCATCCACATTAATCTTATTCCCAAGATTGATTACAAGATATCGTTTTCAATAGTTCACCCAAACCTTACAACAATGAGTTTTCTAGGCTCACTCAAAACCTTTCACCAAGTGTTTTCTAACCTTTTTTCAAGTGTTTTCAAGGCTCACATTTAAACCTTCCTACAAGAGTATTCAATACTAACCCATAACCTTTTATAATATGTATTTTTCACTAGGGCTCAACACTAACCCAAGTTGATTGATCCTCACTATCTCTTTTCATTACCCCAAGAAAGTGTGGAAGATGGAATCTTATCAACTAATCACACACCAAAATCTCACTAGATGGGTAAATACAAACTCAACAAGAGTTTGTTTACAAGAAACGAATATATAAAAAGAAATGAGAAAGAAATTAATTATGACTCAATGAATTTTCATAAAAAATTAGTTCCACCAACCCTCTAACTTTTTAAATGAAGTTTTGAGCTTGTATTTATAGTGAAGGGTACAAAACTAGCAGTTAGAGACCTAAAAATTCACCTAACACTTCTCCATCTTTATTTAATTTTCTTTTATTCTTTGTAAAATTTGGCATGCTCACGATCATGAGAATGCATGTCACAATTGCGGGGAACAAAAATGTAGCTGTTGCTTATATGAACTAGCCATTGGAAGTTGCAGAGTGAAGGCCACGAGCATGCTGATGATCGTGTCCATTATCGTAAGAACGATTGCCATCATTTGCTCTTCAAGCTTTTGGAGGCTTGGGATAATAAAGAGATGATCATAATCGCGATGGGATACCTCACGATTGTGATGGAGATTATGAGAATGACTATCCTCTCGATCAGTAGCTTCATTTGACTCTTTTAGGATCATGATGTTACTCGTGAGCATCCCTGTCTTCATGTTTTGGCCACATTTTAAGCTCCATAACTTCATACATTAAGCATGCCTTTGGTTCTAACTAAAATATACACTTAAACGCACATATTAGTGATACAAATTGATTGCTAAAATTAAAGCTAAGGTTGATTTGAGATAGACAATACCTTGATCATGCAAAGGGTCAATATAATTAATTTAACTTTTATTAGAGATAAAATAGTTAATATAATCATTATTAACTATAATAGAAATTAATCTAATTAGAATAGAAAAAATACTTTCAATTAAAGTAGAATTATATTTTAATTATTAAATTACTAAATTATCTCATTTTTATTTAATAAGTGAAGATATTTTAATAAATTTGTGTGTTATCCTATATATATATATATATATATATATATACGGATAAAGTTTGTAGGTAGTGATGCTTTGCTTCGACAAGTTGCATATGATGCATGATTATCAATATCATTGCTATTGAATAAGGCCACGGTGTCTTCAATCCAGCCTTAAAT
>CATIWM010125311.1:0-10993 GCA_949671775.1 Mallotus repandus | reverse complement strand
ATGAAGAAAGAGAAAAAATAGGCAAAACTGAAAAAGAAAAAAAATATAATTGAAAATAAAAAAAATAGGTGTATAATTAATGAGAAAAGTAAGACTTTTATTTATAAATCTAACTCAATAATAGTCTAATTTTATAATTAAAAAAATAAAAATGAAATAATCAAATTGCTTAGGATTGCCACACACGGCATATCCAAATAGGGGTGTAATTGAGCCGAGCTCGCTATCTTATTTGATATTCACAAGCGGTTCGTAAGTTTAAACGAGCATAATTAAACCTAAAAAATTTTTAAAATTATAAACTATAAATTAAAATTATATATTAAAAGACTAAAAATAAATTATTTAATAAATAAATTAAAATATATTTAATAAAAATTATAATTTTATTCAAATAACATATTTTTTAAAATATTTTTACAATATAAATTTATATATTATATCTAAAAAATAAAATTATAAGATATTAAAATTATGAGCTAACTCACAAACTTTCATTCGAATTTATTGACTAACTTCATAAGCTAAATTTTATATAATTTGAAACCGACCCGTTTCGATACACTGTCTCTATCAAATTTTTATCGAGCGGAACATCACTGCTCCGTCCATTTAGACCCCCTACATCCGGAGTTTAAGTAATAAAAGCCCAATCAGAATCTATTTCTAGCGAAAGCGAAAAACTAAACGCTATCTGCGTTCAGCGTGCGACTCGATCGCAAAATTCGCTGTGTGAAAATAGATCCATCGTCGAACACTTGAGCTTGAAAAGATTCTTAATTAGTTCCAAGGTGAGTTTATAAAACATTTAATGCTGGTTGTGATCTTCTTCTCTGCATTGTACCAATTTAGTTTTTTTTTTCTTCTTTTGTTTGCTTTTTTTTTTTCAATGGTGGTGCTATTTGTTACTGGTGGATTTTCTCATCTGGAGTTTTAATGGTGGCTGCCGGGTGCGTGTATATTATTTTATGTTACTCTTTTTCAAAGGAATTACGCATTGGGCATTGGGAAGATTATTCTTCTTTTGTGATTTTATTAGTATTATGTGCAGGAGAATAAAAATTTGCACTCTCAGTTTTGGTTCTTTTAGGAGATATTGGGTTGCTTTTTGTTGAGTAAAGCACTAACTAGCATCGATTTCAAAATCAAGAATCATTTATTTCACAACTATAAATATGCAAGTTGAATCTTGGATAACATGTTTAGAATCCATTGTGCACCAATTTGCTTTAGTTTTTTTGGGTTTTTAAGTTTATGATCAATAAACATTGCAATCAGCAGCCTTTCATCGTTTGTTTATGATCAATAAATAGCCACTCATGTAGCGAATTATAGATTAGATATCAATCATGTCAACAGAGGAGGATCATATTGCTGCAACCGAGGAGCAGATGCAGTCTCTGTCTGTTAACTCTGCCTCAGAGTCAGATTTACCCTCTTCATCTTCGTCTTCGCAGTAAGCTTTCCTTCTTTTTCATCAATTTCATTACCACTAGTTATCGTTGCCATTGTTGTAGAATTTTAGATTGGAGCTATAAATTGACTGCATATTCAAACTATAATGTGATTTATTTTATGGGTTTACCATTGGTTGATCTATTTAAGAATGTTTGGAGCACAAAAAACAGATATAATGTATGTGTCAATCTTAATTCTAAGTGAGCCCTTGTTCTACATTTTCTATGTAAAATATAATGTGATTCGTAACTGTTGTGGGTTTGTCTGTTCTTTCGAACTCAGGATTATGAACCCAGAAGAGAGGTTTCGAATCGTGAGAAGCGTTGGAGAAGAGTGTATACAAGAGGATGAGCTTCTCAATCTTCTTACCAAGAAGCCCCAACCTATTTGCTATGATGGATTCGAGCCTTCTGGAAGAATGCATATTGCCCAGGTACTCCATTTTGTTTTGAAATTTTTACCCTTTAAGGTTCATTATAGTGCACAAAATTGGAAGTTTGAATGTCAACTGTATAATGCTGATTTTCCTTTTTCTGTTTTCTTTATGTTGCTGCAACGAACAGGGTGTCATGAAGGTCATAAACGTGAACAAATTGACTTCTGCTGGTTGCAAGATGAAGATTTGGATTGCTGATTGGTTTGCCCAACTAAACAATAAAATGGGTGGTGATTTGAAGAAAATCCAAACAGTAGGCCGTTATTTCATTGAGATATGGAAGGCTACTGGGATGGATCTTGAAGGAGGTAAAGTAGAATTTTTGTGGTCGTCAGAAGAAATTAACTCTAGAGCATCTGAGTACTGGCCTCTTGTAATGGATATTGCGCGTAGGAACAAGCTTCCTAGGATTACGAGGTACCACAATAGAGATAAAAAATTTGCCATTCTAAAACCTCTGGTGTTGACCAAACTAACAAAGATTTCTTTTTCTTCTTCATAGGTGTGTTCAAATAATGGGTCGTAATGATCAGGATGAGCTGACAGCAGCTCAAATTCTCTATCCATGTATGCAGTGTGCTGACATATTTTTTCTGAAGGTACATGCGCTCAACTTGTAGTATTTACCATTTTAATGCTCAAAGGTAGTGGTTTAGGAAGGTTGAATTGTTTCTAGTCTTGTTTAAGAGTCCAAATTCTAAAAATATTAGGATCTCAAGGTGTATTTAGGCTTATACTGAGTCTATGAACACTTATGTTTGTTATGTGTTCTATTTAGAGAGTTTTCAGATTAATAAAGTAAGATTTCTGCAATTAGAATTGTGTGATTCTACGCTTCCTTTTCCTTAGGTGCAATTCCTTAAAGCCTTTTCTCTATTTTCTTATCTCATTGCAGCACAATTTATTTCCTAAATCTATGTTGCATTGCGACTGTAGTGCTTGAATATGATTGTGCATTCATTTTAAGTACTTGCCTTTGTTTACAATACGTCGTTGTATTGTATACTTGTGTGAACTTACAACTTGTATTTCCTTTTCTAACACTTACATTGAACAGGCTGACATTTGTCAGTTGGGCATGGATCAGCGCAAAGTGAATGTTCTTGCGAGAGAGTACTGCGATGACATCAAAAGGAAAAACAAACCTATCATTTTATCTCATTGTATGTTCCTAATTTCTGCATTTCATAATTTAAACTGATGTAACAAGCTTGTTTATTTTTTTTATTTTTATTTTTATTTTTGATTGCTCTGTGAATCGTGTTGCTCTCAATGCAGACATGCTGCCAGGGTTGCAAGAAGGACAAGATAAGATGTCAAAAAGTGATCCAACTTCGTCCATCTTTATGGAGGATGAAGAGGTATGCTTCAATTTTATGTAAGGAAAAGAATAATGTAAAAAAAAAAGGTGTTTATAGAATAGATCTTCTAACATAGAAGGCTTGCATGTTATCATTTTCTTCGACATTGTTTTTATGTGTTGGTTATATGTTATTATCATAGGCAGATGTAAATTTGAAGATAAAGAAGGCATACTGTCCGCCCAAGCAGGTTGAGAAGAATCCTTGTCTGGAATACGTCAAATACATTATCTTCCCGTGGTTTAATGAATTCAAGGTGGAACGCAGTGCACAAAATGGTGGAGAAAAGTAGGTTCTGTTGCATTCTGTGTACTTTGACCTTTCATGCTTTCCCTTTTTTTTTGAAATCTTTTTTCTCTTACCTTTTTTTGAGTCTTAGACTGTTGTCATACATTCTCTAGTTAGACAGTTTATCAGTCTGTCACTCTTACATTATTTTATCATAAGCTGCTGCTTTTGAAGTTGTGGCTTTAAATCACTTTGTAGTTCAGCATCAATGAGCTGTATCCTGATGTTTTGCATTTATATATCAATTTAGGATCTATCAAAGCTTTGACGATCTTGTTGCTGATTATGAAAATGGTGATTTGCATCCTGGTGATCTGAAACCTGCTTTGTCTAAAGCGATAAATAAGATATTGCAGGTAAGTCTTTGCTATTGCTTATGGTACAAATTAATTTGCCCCATCTATATTTTATCCTAATCTCTTAAGAATAAAGTGGGTCTCACCTGGCATTCCATAAACTTCTCATTGTTGATATGGAAATTTATGTTTAAGGTAAAGTTATGAGGAATCATTTCCTGATCGTTGAGTTATTGTTAAATAAATTGAGAATAGTCATGAATAAGTGTTATGGAATAAAGAATGAAAAGAGAGAACAAACAAAGTATTTAGATAATCTTATTTAGTGTATTATTTTCTTCACCCGGTAGCTTAATTATGGTATTAGATCATGCTTCTTGTTAAACAAAAATTGTGGTGCTTCCCAGAAATTTATGTGCTTTGGGAAATATAGATCATGTTAAGACACATTCAATAGCAAATAAGAGCTGATGTTTTGCATAGAGACTAGAGTTGCAACATGTACAATGTGGATGACTGGTATTTGAAAACTTTAGTGTGCTTTGTTTAAGTGGCCAAAGTTTAAGGGTTGCTTGAATCAAAGAAGATACTGTTTATGAACTGAATGGTGCTGGATGCAATTTTTTTTTTTCTTTTGGGTTATTTTGGATGGATGGAATATTAAAAGCTCATACATTGCAACAATCACCAACATTGTTAATTATAAAACAAACAAGATAATTCCCAGATATAAAGTGTTTAGTGATTTAAATTGAAGATGTATATTGGAAGAGGTTTATTTAGACAATGAATCAGCCTGCTTATCTTGTATCTCTGGTGCATTAACAAATTTTTGTTATCTATTTGATTGGTCGTCCATCTAGTTTATATGGAGGAAAGCCAGTATCAAATCCACATCTTTATCAAATCATAGATGCATTTGTTGTTTCATAGTTCTCATTAGTTGTTTGTTTTTCAGTGAGATGTGCAGTTATTATTGTCTGCTAATTGTTTGCTGGATAATATTTTGCAGCCTGTACGAGATCATTTCAACAATGATGCTAATGCCAAGGATCTGTTGAAAAGGGTCAAGGTTTGTGAACTAATTCCATTTTTGTTATTTTGTACAAGTATGTCTGCTAAATGAAATGAGCAAAGCCTGAAATTTGGTTTGTTAAACTTGAAAAATTCTGGTTAATCTGCTTGATGAAATCTGGTAATATAATTCGACATGTGAACCGTGTGATGGCACAATATCCCTAGTAGCCACGGGCTTTCCTCTTGTAAGTTGAATGCATCCTCCCAATTGAGGGTCTTTCTTATACGTGTCCCCTATATTGTCACCCACAAAATTATGTTTACAATCCTTGAAATAGAATTTTTTGAACTATACAGTCCTCTAGAATAAGAAAAGAGCAGGCGTGCTATTTTTTATTTTTCCTATCACATGTTTTGCTGTGCATTTCTGTTTATTGTTTACACCTCTTGTAACATTGATTGTTGTGATATGTGTAGGGTTATAGAGTAACCCGATGAGGAGGAAGAGCATGTCAACTGCTTTGGATTGGATTAGCGATGGGACTTTTGCACTTTGATGCTGTAAACTTTGACTATGTCTTGATTTCACTGGGATTTTAATTTTGATCTGAATAACTCAGAACCAGGATTTAGCATTGTATCTTGGAAACAGATTCCCTAATTTTGTTTAAATTCTTATCAGGGAAATCTTTGAATCCCCTTGGGAAATCATTGCTATTTCGGACCTGATTATGTCTAAGTTGAAATATTTTGTTTCTATATCCTTTAGTTGGGTTAACAAAACTTCAAATCAGGTGGCTGACTGGATAGCAAAAGCTTGAAAACAGACTACCCTGTGACAGGGATTCTAACATCCCATCTGATGTATCTTTTTTGCTTTAATGAAATTATCTTATTGGAGGAAAAAAAAAAAGAAAAAAAAAACAGGATTCAGTATAAGCAACTTGTTATTACTATCATTCATGTGGCTTTGCTACAAATGCTTGGAGGAGCCAAGCAAGGAGATGAAGCTTCTAATCATCTAATGCATCTATTATTTATGATTAATAAATAAAACAACTAAATCAGTTTCAAAACATATATATTTATTGTTTCGAATATATATATTTATGGTTTTGTTGTTATTATTCTTATTATGATAGTGCCCTTAATTTTACCATTTTGACATTTGAATTTTTTATTTTAGATCTAGTAAAAATTTTCAAAATAATATTTCTAATATTTTTTTTATAAATTAAAGTGCTTACGAGTTTTATTTTAAATCACAAGTTGATTTAAACACTCCTATATTATATATATTTTTTATTTTTTTCAATTTAAAAAGAAAATTTTTCTTTCATTTACTATATTAAATTTAAAAGAGAAAAATTTTAAATATCACTAAAAAAATTAAATAAAATAAAAAATGAACCATTAAATAAAATAATTTTAATTTTTTTAAAAATTTAGTAACATGAGTGAAAACGAAAAATGTAAATTAAAATATGAAATGAAGAATTAATTATTATAATTAACAAAATAAAAATTAATTGGTTCAATGAATGAGGTCTTATCTAAGTTGAAATGAAAAAATTAAAATTCAACCATTTCAAATTACAAATAATAATGATAAAAATAATATTTACTTTTCAATTTTTTAGTATTATTTAATAAAAATAATATTTTAAAAAAATTTGATTAAAAAATAATAAAGTATAATGTGAAATGCATGTGTGTTAAGTTAATTTACTATTTAAAATATACCACAAATTGTAAAATTTGCTAGAGTATTTATTTAGAATTTTTTCCTGGAGTGACTAAAATCAATTCATAGAAGAGTTCAAATTCATAAACAAAAGTAGAATTTAGGGCAGAAACTATATCCCAATAAAACAACAATATTCTAATTAATATTAACTTGCTAATAATTTTTTATTTAAATATAAACAATTAATTATAACACAAATAATAAATAATATTATGATTATAAAATCAAAATTTAACAAAATCTAATTTACTGTTAATTATGATAATATATAATAAAAAATCTTCAAAAACAAAATTTTATAATGCAAAATTTTTTAATTAAGCTTTTAATGGCTTTTATAATTAAAAAGAGTTGCTTTTTTCAGGGGGAGGGAGAGAGCACTTTCTTGTTTTTGGTTTTTTCATTGTTTGAATCGAAATCAAATCATCGATTCTAGTTTAGGTTCATAAAGTACATGAACCATAACTAGTACTTTTCTTACTGTTCATAAACGTTTGACATGGTTTTGGTTAGGGGTGAGCATCGGACGGATGGGGTCGGATCGGGTGTATTGGGGTCAAGTCCGATTAGGTTCAGTTGCATGATATTGGGGATTGAACCGAACTAAAATATAAGTGAAAACCGATGGATTGAGGATCTGAAAATATCGGGTTAAAAACGGTTTGATTTTCCGGATAGGCCGATTAGATTGGACCTACGTCAAATAAACAGAAAACTAAAATAAAAGACTAAACTTCACTTACATAAATACATAATATGTTTTGGGCTTAAACCCAAACTTTTAATTACAGTATAACTGAAGAGTCAATATAAATAACACTTTAAATTGTTATAAACCCTAAAGCCCAATACAAAAATATACAAAATAAAAATAGTATACATTTCATTACAGTGAGAAGTTCATACTATGAATTATAAAATATTTGAGTATTTGTTTCTAGCAGGACCAAACAACCAAAAATTTATGCAAGTCCTGTAAAAAATTGGCAAAAAACAAAATAAATTTCTGTAAAAAAGAGATCAACACAGCATTATAAGTTACAAAAAAAACACTGTTAACATAATATATAAAATATAAGAGGCTCAGAATAATGTTTTCAAGTCATATCAAGAATACGACCACATATTCTAGGCTACAAAAAGAATTTGCCCTCCAATAAAATATGCAACTCAAGCATTCTCAAAGACTCTGAATACATGGTGGAAGCATCATCGCATCCTCAAGAAAACAATTATATAACAGAGAAATCAATAGAATGCTCTGCAATGTTCTCTAATAAATGCATAACTAATGTTGCATTGCATTAAAAGGAACCACATGCAGTAGCATTCAAGCAGATCTCTTCAATGTTATTGTGCCAATTTTGACAACAGATCAAGCAAATGACAACAAAACATGCATAATCAGAAGCAATGAGCATAATCAAAGCAAGTAGCAAGCATACATGCATACATTTTAAAAAAACTTAGTGAGCAAGCAATGCACAAATTCAATCATAGACAAGCAAGCAGTGAGAAGAATTCAAAAGCAAAACAGTATTGGCTCAGAAAAAAATTCTCAAGTCATATCAAAGCATGCAGCTGCAGCAGCATTCCTGGCTGCATTTAAGTCAATGCCACCCAAAGGAATGTCGGTCCTAGCTGCATTTAAGTCAATGCCACCCAAAGGAATGCAGCCATGTATCCTTTGAATCTGAGTATAATTGTGGAAACTTCATCACTGCCTGAAACAATAGATACATCGCAATTAATAGTGCACCAAAGGAATGAAAAATATAAGAATAAGAGTTAGTTGAAATGAATGATAAATATTACTGAATATGCCACCCAAAGTGAATCAGATATGACCAACTGTAGAAGGCCTACTCTTATAGGGGTAGATCTAAAACAGAGAACAAGATAAAAAAATCAAATAGAAAAAAAGATAATCAATAAAGTTTAAAAATAAAATAACGAAACACTTGCCTTCTTCAAATTCCTCTAATTCATCTACTGCCTCCTTAATAGATTGGAATCTACCCAATTTCAGCCAATCTTGTGAGCATATTAGAGCTTCAACAATTTTTCAAGTTAGAGAACTCCTAAATACGTCCAGAATTCGTCCTCCAGTGCTGAAAGCAGACTCGAAAGCAACTGTGGAAATGGGTATAACAAGAATATCTCTAGCCATTTAAGAAAGCAGAGGGAATCTTTCTGAACTTAGCTTCCATAAACACAAGATATCAAACTCCCCCTCCTCTTCTATAACTGATTCACTCAAATATAAATCGAGATTAGATTTCTTGCTTCCACCCAATCCAATACCTGTCTTATATTTTTTAAATCTTTCTTTCAACACCGATGAATAAATTCCAATGTTAGTTGAAGCAAAAATAGATTAATATTGGCTAACATTGGCAGAGGGGATTGTTTCAAACTGAGTACCAGACTGACCATAAGAGGCCACATAATCCAAAAACAACTCAAGCATATTCTATCTAATAGAATCACACAAGTTGGAACCAAGATCTCCATACATTTAACGTAATATGAAAGAGATAAACTCAAATTTATATCTTAGATCCAGCACATGAGCAAAGAATATAAGATTATTCATTTTTTGAACATCCCCCCAATATTTGTCAAATTTAGATTTCATAGAAACAACCATAAAACTCAGAGAAACATCACCATTCAGCTAATAGGCAGTAAAGTTCAGAAATCTCATTGAAGAAAGTGTTTAATGTCACATATAGAGAACCAGAGATTCTCACAGTCATATGAAATGTTGCAGCAAATTAACCAATTTTTTCATAGAAGCTAATCAAAATACTCAGGCATATCATCTCCCAAATTAGAATGAAAGATGAATCTGATTCATTATATTTCTCCAAAGCCTTTTCATAGATGCAAGCATTTTTAAGCATAATATACGTGAAATTCCATCTAGTAGGAACATCGAGGGACAAGCATGCTTTGCAATCAATTCCAACAAGCTCATATATTTCTTTGAATTTTCTCAACCTCAATGGTGAGTTTATAATGTATCTTACTAATTCCCTAACTTTTTTCACAGAATTACTGACATCTTTTGGACCATCTTGAACAATAAGATTCAAAACATAAGCAATGCATAGCATGTGCAAGTATTTACATCTAATAGGAGAAGCAGCCCAACTCAATAATTTTTTTGAAATAACCCATAGTTGTGTCATTTGATTATGCATTGTCAACGGTCACACATAAAACATGTTTCAAACCCCACTTAAGAATGCAATTTTCAAGCGCTTTAGCTGTGTATTCTCCTTTGTGAGAAGTGATAGACACAAAAGAAATTATTTTCTTTTGGCGCTTCTATTGATTATCAATAAAGTGTGCAGTGATGCACATGTAATTAATGTGTTGAATTGAAGTATAGGCTTCAGTGGTTAAACAAACACGTTGACAATGATTTCTGAAAAATGTCTTAAGAGACCGTCTCTCACTCAAATACATAGAGAAGTAGTCTTTACTTAATGTCCATCTAGATGGTAACTTAAACTTAGGACATGCAACATTTAAAAACTTTTTGAATCCTTCACCCTCCACAAATTTGAAAGGGAATTCATCAACAATCAACATATTAGCAAATGCTTTTCTAACATATTCTTGATCAAACTTCCAAGTCCCTAATGTGCCAACATTTTCATTTTTATTATCATTTTCCATATTGGGTGCAGGTTGTAGTCTTAAGAGTGATTGTCTAAAGTCCATAGAATGAGGGATTTTAGGACAAATAAGCACAAGACTTCTAAGTATTGAAGTACTATGAAGCTTAGAATAGCATCCTAACTTTTTAAAACAATAAATACATTTTCCTTTTACCATAATGCCATTCTCATCTTTGAGTTTCTCGAAATGCTTCCACACTTTTGATATGGACTCTGTTTCCTTCCATTTTTTTTCCAATGTTAGTTTTTTGAGGTTGCTCAGATTGATTAACTGCAGAAGCTTCCACCACATTTACATTTGATACAGGTTCTACTCCAACATGAGTTGACTATGTTATGTCCGTCTACAACAAAACAAGTGCAAAAAAAAAAATTCACATAAGAATATTATCAATTAAAAATACACAAAACATGAGATGAGAAATGAGAATAATGTATACCTTTAAAGAAAAAAAAATTTGCGCATGAGTTCGAGTGACAGATCAAGCAGAGAACCACAAACCACACAATAGAGCACTAGAGATCAAAAAGTTTACTTTTCTTAAGCTTCCACCATTAGCTTTATATGATTTCTTCAATGAAACGCCATAACATAATCAAGAATCGCCATATCAAAACCACAGATAGCCATGAATCATGAAAGACAGTAGATTTAAAACAATTAGAGGGATCCAATATTCTTTATTTAAAAACATAAAAAA
>CATIWM010125307.1:0-16893 GCA_949671775.1 Mallotus repandus | reverse complement strand
TACATGATTACATCAAGCTTATTTTAATTCTTTTAACTAATATAATTATAATTAATATATAATTTGATTAAATTAAATCCTTTGTTGAATGGTTGGTTTTAAACGTCCATCTCGGGCTACGTGAGACGAGGTGTGACATTTGATAAGTACACATGGTTAACAAGTAACCAAAAAGAAAACACTCTATTTTGAGTCATTCATACATGGCTGCCAACTCTCCTTTACAAAGAATTAGCTTGGTTTATATAAGAACCAAAGCTGAGCTCATACTACTATCCCACAATCTATTACATAGGATCACACACACTACTCAACATTAATGCCCACACACATTAAGACCATTATAACTTATCGCACCCCATTATTTTGTAGTTATACCCATTGCATTGCAATTACACCACTATCCACTTTAATGCATTTAAATACATTAAGTGTGTTATAACTCCCTTTTATCTCTCTTTAATAACTCACACATATAAATACAATAAAATATAACTCTAAACAGAACAAATGTTCAAATTCAAAGTCTAATATAACTAAAACATAAACTAATAAAAAATAAGCCCATGAGTCTTATTAAAGTTGTATGGCCTTTTATTTATTAAAATGGGCTAAAAACTTCTCTTTAACATGGTTGGACTCTTGTCTTCACGATTTAGATTTGTTTGAATCATTAAAGGCTTCTTGCTTCCTTAGTGCTTGTAGGACATGGTGGTTGGATTCATATCATACCCATATTCTTGAAAAAGATTTATCCTCAAATCTTAGTATTCCAATTGATGAATAACTCAAAATCAAAATAACAAAACGCATGGAAAAAAAACTAGACTCAAAGAAACGTAACTTCATAAAATGAGTTTTTTTTTAAAAATTTTTAAATCAAGGAATAACTCAAAAATAATAAGACCTCTATTAGAGCCCAATCACGAGAATAATAACACAATATTGCATAACACAAGAAAAAATTTGGATACTTTTTTTTAAGATGAAAAAAAACAAAAAACCAAAAAAAATTGGAAAAACAAAAGACAAAAAGGAAACGTAGAATTGAAATGAACAAAACCTAATTTGAGCCAAGCTCTGATACCAATTGACGCGAGATCATTAATTTAGCAACCATACACCCCGATAGTTAATGAGCTATGATACATATGGAATGCAAATTAACACCCTCAATCATTTGAACCCCAACCCACGCTCTCAAGGAAAGTTCAAATCAGATTCAAATTCGGACAGTAAAAACCTTTACCTTATATTTAGTTAGTTCAAATAACCAAAGCTATAAGAAAACTTTGACCCCTTGAATCAATAACAAACAAGAAACAAAGGCTAGCCTGAAAATTAGATTAATAAGTCAAAAGGCGTTCACCACAAACACAAAGGTTTGATAAGAACACATGGTTAACACGTAACCAAAAATAAAATACTCTATTTTGAGTCATTCATCCATGGCTACTAGCTCTCCTTTACAAAGAATTAGCTTGGTTTATATAGGAACCAAAGCTGAGCTCGTACTACTATCCTATAATCTATTACATAGGATCACACACACTACTCAACATTATTTTGCAATTGCACCACTATCCACTTTAATGCATTTAAATACATTAAGTGTGTTGTAACTCCTTTTTATCTCTCTTTAATAACTCACACATATAAATACAATAAAATATAACTCTAAACAGAACAAATGTTCAAATTCAAAGTCTAATATAGCTAAAACATAAACTAATAAAAAATAAGCCCATGAATCTTATTAAAGTTGAATGACCTTTTATTTATTAAAATGGGCTAAAAACTTCACTTTAACATGGTTAGACTCTTTTCTTCACGATTTAGATTTTCTTGAATCATTAAAGGCTTCTTGCTTCCTTGGTGCTTGTAGAACATGGTGGTTGGATTCATATCACAAATCCAACCATAAAATTATCAGAGAAACCAAAACTCAGAAGAATAGCATGAATGAAATCCCATTCCATAGAGTTAAAAGCCTTCCTAATATTAATCTTCATAGGCATATTACCATCCAACAATTACAATTCATAAGATTAAAACATTTAAAGGCAACAACAATACAATTCTCAATATGTCTACCTTTTAGAAAGCCAAATTGATTTTTAGAAATAATTTAAGAGGCAATAGTTCCAAGATGATCTGCCAAAATTGTAGTAATGATCTTAAATAGAAAATTACTCAAAATGCTTAACTTTGTTCTTTAAAGATGTCATGGACACTACAAGATTTAATCTTTTCTTGCTAGTTTTTTTTAATTAAGATATTTCATTATTTATGGAATATCACCAATTCAATACCATAACAATTTATTACATAAAAAGGAATAAAATGTCTCATTCTTATGGAAGTTGTCTTCACTCTTTATATTTTACAATTTGTTTTTTTTTAAGAGAGTTGGAGAATAATCAATTCACTGGAGAGATCCCTTTATCACTTGAAAATATTAGGAATCCGTGACAACTGTAAGCCTTTCTTGCTTGATAGAATATGCAAATGTCTTTGTTCATCTGCAAAACATGAGTTAAAATTTAGGCATTGCCATTTTCTTTTTCACCTATAATGGGAGTTTTACTTTGTGTTGTGAGGAGGTAAAAAATCTGACCCAAACTCATTATATACTCTTAGTCCTAGGTTTGTAGTCAAAATTATAAAATTATAGTGACAACCAAACTATCCAGTTGTATTTAGAGGATACCAGGATTTAAGAATGCATGCACATATTGGAGAATTGATTAAAATAACTAAATTAAAATACACCACTAGGTATTGAATCTTAATGCCTATATATACATGAACAAACAACCAAAAAAACTTCAGTTTTTTTGGTTTTTCAAAAAAAAAAACCTTCACTATTGGTTCCCTTCAGTTTTCATGTATTCATTCTTGCATTTACCATTTTTTTCCAGTAACCTACTTATAAATGAACAAAAATGGATTGCATTAAAATATAACTACAATTTTAATTTGTAGAAGGAATAAAGAGTTAGCCACAGGATGTGTGCTGCTTCCATCAAGAAAAATAGGAGATGATATGAATGGGTTGATTGCTGGGGAAAAAAGTTATTTTATTAGTGCAACTATCTTATAAAATCAACACATAGTCCTGCATTGAATGTGGATTCTTAATTTGCATATAAATGATTTTGGCCTTAATGAATAACTGAATTTAAATGTAACTGTGGATTGTTGTTGGAATTTTGGTTGATAAATATATTTTAGAATCAAAAAGAAAGTAATATATATGTACAACTTATGGTTATTTGAATAAGAGATGCATAGTTTTGTGTATCCATGTCATTAGTAATGTGTGTCATGCCTTCCACAATGCCTCCATTTGACAGAATATCTAACTACAAGCAATATCATAGAAGCTTAATTGTTACAAAATTGTAAATTAATATTTTTTATGTTAACTCTGCAATGTGGTACCTTTTTTATTTTAGGCCAGTAATAATTTATGTTTAACTAAGTAATATAAAACATATAACACATTAAGTAACATGCATAATCTTTTTTACGTACCTGTTAAATGCTAATCATAGAAGTTCTTGATAAACTATGTTTTTGCATATATATTGATATGTGATCTCATCATCAACTATCATTATTCTCAATCCTTTCCTGTTAGTAACTCTTGACGCAGCCACATATAGTTATCCATGGGCAAAAACTTGTTTAGGCAAATATAATCCAACATGTTTCAGGGACTGCCCTTAACTCTTATTTATTGTCATTGCAAAGCAAACTACAAGGGGATACTATTTTCTTCTCATACTGAATGGCCATTTTGACTTTGTTAGTGTCATTATTATTCTAGGAATAAAAACTCTTTCATCAATGTTACTATTAGTAATAATTTATACTTCCAAGAATCACTTTCCAAGCTGCGTTGTATTCTAGGAAACTTAAGAGAATTTAAGAAATCTTTTGGATAAAGTACATCATGATCTTCTGAATGACTTGATGTCTTTGAAAGAGAGTCACAACTCATATATGTACATTCAATAACATCAAATTTTTTCAAGGCATAATTATTAACTTCTTGTACAATCTCATTAGTTGGACAAAGAATTACTCTTTCCCTTAAGTATTCTTAATTCGAAATATTTTTAATTAAATTAGGGTACAACTCCTTCATTATGTCATCCATTGGATCCTCAATTTTTTGAACCACCAAATCATCAAGCACTTTAATCCATTCTTCACCATCAATTGACTTCTTAAATCCATCACCAATTCCCAAAATCAAATTACCAAACTCATCTATGGCATTTATCTCCATTGCATCATCAACATTACTTTTGAGTCTCATATTCTCTGAACATGTATGAATTTTAAAATATTTCCACAAAAATGAACTCTTGATTGATGCTTCCACCACTTGCTCTCTTCTTCTTTTAGGCACAATTAGTGGAATTTGACGAAAATTGCCACCCTAACATTTTCATGCCTCCAAAAGGCCTTTCTTCACTATTTTCAAAGCTATATCTAAGAATATCTCGAAGACTATTAACTGCTTCAAAGCAAAATTTATGGGTCATTGTGGCCTCATCTCAAATTATCAATGACGTTTTTAAAAGCAAATATGCTAGTTGGTTGCCTTGATTAATTTCACATGTAGAATCTGATGTCACATTCAATGAAATTAAAAAGCAAAAGTGTGTTATCTTTCCCCTAGGCAAGAGCAACAATGCAATTCCTGACCTTGCTACCGTATGCACAACTTTTCCTTCCGATCTAAGTTTAAAGATTATTGTCTTCAAAAGAAAAGTTTTACCTATCCTACCATGTCCACAAACAAACATCAATCTCCCTTTTTTCTTCTCAATAGACTCCATAACTTCATCAAAAACTCTACGTTACCTATATTCATAGTGTTAAGCAATGACAATGTTTGATTTCTCATGCTTTCCATGTCATAGTTTAATGCTTCATTCAATAACCCATTATTTAGTTCTCTAAGTAAAACTTGGTTAGGAGTTAGCATCCTCATAAAGTTTTGAAGTGTTTGCCCATTTTGCAAAAGAATTTTTTCTATTTGCATCAAAGATAATCATGCACCTGTATCATAATATTTTATCCATTGGGCGAGTAAGACAAATTTTAATAAACATTTATTTGAACAAACCATAAACATGAGAAATAGTCTCTGACATTCATATCATCTAATTTTCTACACATTTAATTCAACCCTAACATTTTTAACCCAAAAGTTGAGTTCTTTCATGGAATCAAAGGAATTGATAAAATAAAGGATTAAAAAATTTTAAAAGAATTAGTTACTAAGATAATATTTATTGCAAAAATATTATCAAAATTACATATATAAGTAATAAAAAATACCAATCTAAAAAAAGACAAAAAAACTAAAATATTGTACTAACACAGTATAAAACGTATTGTAATTGTATTAAAAATAATTCAGCTAGTTAAAAAACTTTGATATTCTAAGTGTATGACTTATAATTAGCATTTTTTATACTTGATTGAGGTAAATGTAGAACTTTTATGATAGGCATGGGATTTTTTCCAAAGAAATAAGATGTGTAATAGCTTACAATTCCAATCTTTACCACACAGTATGTTTGTCTTCAAAATTTTCAAAGTATAGACATTTAAAAGCTAATATATAAATGAACAACATAATATTTATTTTGTGAAGTCACAAAAGACATTGAAGTTCTTTCCCTGAGTTAAGTGCTTAAAGTTGCAAGAAAAACTAATGACATATAAACAAAGATTTATGGACTGAAATTGATTTATTAAACAAAATTACCCTGTAAATAACTTTTATATTTTAAGTGAATGACTTGTAATTAGTATCTTTGGTACTTGTTTCAACTAATAACTTGCAATTTTAGTCTTTAGCACAAACTATGGTTTTCCTTTAAAATTTTCAAAATATAAACATTTAAAAGCTGAAATATAAATTAATAGTAGAATATTTATTCTCTCAAGTGGGAAAGACATGGAAATTCTTTTAGTGAGTTAAGTGCTTAAAGCTGCAAATAAAGCCATTCAACAAGTCCCTAGCACGTAGGAGTGGTCGAGTGTTGATCTTGAAGTAGTGAATAAACTTACAATTATAAATGAGATGCTCAAGGTAAGGTTTTGGACATACATACGTTGCTTTTCAATGGACTTTGGGTTTTTACTGTTGTCACTAAGCTTCTGAAATAAGCACATCCATAAATATAAGAAAATAAAAAATATTGATGTTGAAGAATGTAACTTTTGCTAAATTATATTTTGTCTTTGTCTCTTCATAGCCTATGGTAAGTTCACAAAAAAAAATGAATAGATGGTCCTTAAGTTTATATCATCCGGTTAAGGACAAAAAGGTTCAATGCATGCTTAACATATAATACGCCATTTTGCTAAACTTTCTTAAATGTTGTCTTTAATTCTAGAATTAGAAAGAGGGACCAAATGATTACGCACCTATGCTGACTGCAGCCTTTATTGACGAAATCTAAATAACAGCCTTAATTGACAAATTCTAAATGATCTCTTGTGCATTAAATCTTTAGAAACTAAATTGGCAGTCGACTTCCATAATTCCCCTAGATCACTAACTTCACAATGCAGTAATATGGTGGCAAATAACGCTCTTAATTGTTCCCCGATCGCCCAATGAGCTGCTTCCTCTAAATAATCTTTCCATTCCTTGTCATCGTCTAAGAATCCAAGTATATAACATGAACTTTTGAAAGTTGGATACATAATGCCATTAAAAGTTCGAATATCTTTAAATGATCTTCGACATTTAATTATATTAAGAAACATTTTCAAATAATATTTCTCTCCACTGGCTATATGTCAGTAGAACAATTGACTAATGCACCTTTTTTTGCCTTCTTCTTTTCCATGTTTTTTCATTTAACTGCCATACCCATTTCGATAGAAACTCAATAAATGTTAATTCCTAAGCATCCTCATGAACTTGATTAGTTGTCATCCATGTTGTTAGCATTTTCTTATCAACATTTGGCCTTAAAAAGACATTTTCTAAATTAGCTTTTATCAGAAAAAAGATTACTTGTTCATCAGGTAAATGGAATGACAATCTTTCAACAGCGGGTTCTCGATAATGGATAGCAAACTAGAAAATCCTCCAACATGCTTCCATTGCTGATACATACCTATGATCAAGATAAGATTTTATTTCATCTGCTGCATTTGCCTTTTATTTTACCGAACCAGGAAGAATTGAAACATTGTCATAAAGAACTGCAATTACTCAATCTTGTCCTTTGTTGATATATTTAAAGAGATATTTGGTTGATCTTGATCGATTACACCACTCAACATTAACATGTGCTTGATGTTTCATGAGCAAAAAAGGATTGTAAGGCACAACCCAATGGTTATCCAACTTTACTCCTTTTTTCTCAATGACATTACTGTTATCTCTTCTCATGTACACTGGGAAACCATCTTTATCAACAATAGTATGGTTGTAAAATTTTTTTGGATAATGTTTTGAACATTTTCCATTCATTATACATAGAGCATTAAGATTGGAAATTCCACATGGACCATGCATCATAAATGTCTCCATTGCTAAATTACCTTCAATATTATCTACATTTGGGATCTCTGCTGATATTATCTTGTCAATTTGTTCGAGGCTTGAGTGTTTGTCATCTGGATGCAAAAAGACCAATATACAAATGTGCATAGGGTAGTCCTCTTTTCTGGAATTCAATTGTATAAACAACTTTTAAGAAATATATATATCAATACTACAAATACTAAAATGCATGAATGCATAAATCAAAATAATAATTAATTTTACTCACTGGCTATAGTCCGGCCAAAGTGTTGATTTTCTTTTAAGTTTATCATTAACTCTAATGTAGTTTTATCTTAAAAACTCTAGCAATAATATCCGGACAATCCCCTACATTTTGACCTTTAACATATTCTAACAAATGCTATATTTCTAGCCATTTGGGGTTACATGTCATTGTGATGAATAAATCAAGATAACCACACCAACGACATATAACCATAACATCATGATAATTCTTTATTCTATATCTTGGGCTTCCAATGTGAGAAGAAGGTAAAATAGCACGTTTTCCAATTGATCTAGCATCAGTATCTCCACATGAAACTACTTCTGCTAGTCCATTATATATTTCAGCCCTAAGTTTTGTTTGATTATTTTTAATCCACTTTAATCATTCTTTTTCGATGCAAGTATAAGCATCAATAATGAATTGATGGAAAAGCCTACCACCATGCAAAATCATTTACCCTTCATTTAGTCGCTGCTGCAATTGAAAAGAGTAGTATTCCCTCACAGTCAATTTTTTCCTTTTATTATCTGAAATGCTATAAGAACAATCTTTGTGCAAAGTTTCCAAATAACACCCAGCTTCCCCAAAAGGAAACAACAATGGATATTGCATAGCTATAAAACTCAGATAAAGTTCACAAATCCTTTGTAAACCCAAACTCTTATGTTCAAAAATGACATCATGTTGGTCATTTTTAGGATTAAAATCTCCTACTATTAATGCAGCAACTTCTGATGTGGTTGGTAAGTTATATTGTCTTCTATCACACCTTCTTTTACCAATCAATTGCAATTTAAGCTCTTCCACATTGGAGCCCTTCAACCTATCTCTTGCATATCGAAAAGATTAGACCAAACATTATTCGTATCTAGCATTTTCAATAACCCATCAACTATCTGAACATCAAGACTTTTGTCAGATTCATTGGAATGAATTGACTTAATTCTATTTCGTACTTCATTATCTGTATCATAGATATAAAATTGTGCAAACTTAGCTTTAGAATCAACGGGGGCAATAATGAACCAATGTAGTGATAGTTTTGACCATTAAGCTGGAAAGCATGCATACCATGTCTCTTGTTTATCTCATAATCAAGATGGCCTCCCATAGACGTAAAAGCAAAGATAGAATTATAAGCTCTAATTTGTTCTCTAAATGACTTTGCTCTTCTCCTACCATTATAATCCATTAATTCTTTTAAGATTTCTGGTGGCTCTTTAATTAATGGTATCTGTGCTTTCCCCTTCAAACAACACGAAGAAAATGTAGTTTTTGAAACCTCCCTGAACTTCTGATTGCTCTCTTCCTACGATAGTATTGCACCATAAAAATCACATATGCAATTGGCTTCCCCAATGTCCAAGCTTTACTCAACCAACTTATTAACAATTTTTTTGCCTTCATGAATAAATAACACCTCAAATATTAATCATGTTACAAATGTTCATAGTTATCACTTTTCAAAGCACAAGACATTGTAACATTTGCAAACTTTAATAAATAAGACAATTTTGTCTAACATTACAGGAGATGAGACTTTCTAGATAACATGTGATGACACTTCTACATTTCTTTCATAATACATTAAGGTGTCATTTTCTTTAAATGATTGGTTGAGCACCAACATTTCCGCTTCTTTAGGAAAATTATATGAAGAAATAAAACTCACATTTTTTTTTCATAGAAACTAATTTAATTTTATAAATAAAAATCTTTCTGCATAATATAATTAACAATCATTAGTTTTTTAATTATTTTTTAAAAATTAATTTCACCATAAAGTTACACCTTTTATTCATTTTCTAAACATGTAAAACATTATTTTATAAGATTGTCTCTATTAATAATAAAAAAAATTATTTTTTATAAATATCAAAATTATATATATACAAAATAAACTGTATCAAAAAAGAGGAATACTAATTGTAAACATGTTAAAATTACCTAAATCTCTTTGTCCCTTTCATTTCCATGGTGTTCACTCAACCCGAAAAGAATTTCTGCACTCCTTGATTTATTATATTTGGCCTTTTTGTTTGTAATGCAATTTTTCTGTGTAATCATGCATGTTTGAATGCCACCTTTTGTCGTATTGATAGGCCACTATATGTTGAAAAATAGAACACTACTATTTGGCAACAAATTTTAGAAACAAAAAGTATCCGTTTCTAATTGGAAACAAAATTGAAACGAAATGGAAACCAAAAGAAAATAACATCATTATTGATATAAATTAGAAATGATATTAATATCTGTTTCTAAATTAGAAACGAAATTGCAAATCCGTTTCCAAATTAGAAATAAAATTTTAGTTCTTTTTCTAAATTAAAAATGAAATTATTATTTTAAAATTAAAAATAAAACTGACACCTATTTCTAATTTAGAAATGAAATTTCAATAATCAGAAACAAAATTTTAAATCTATTTCTAAATTAGAAACAAAATTGATATTCATTTCTAAATTCATATTACCATATCCCATTTAGACTCTGCCAAATTTTACAGCATGTATTTTAACCACCAAACCAAAGAGGGATTAGTTAGCAACAATATTTTATTAAATAGAAAAAAAGATATGGTCCATTACTAAATTGAAAATGAACTTATATCCGTTTCTGATTGAGAAATAAGAAGTAATGCCCACCTTTTTTGCTCAATCTTCTGTTTCCTCCCTATTCTAAATCCCCAACTCCTAGTTAAAAAAAAAAAATTCCCTAATCCCTAATTTCTTTTATTTTGCATGTCACACTTTTGTTCACATCTTTTTCTTTGTGAAATTAGCGAAGAGAAAGTGTTGATGGAGTTGAAGCCTAGGGCTGAGAATAAGTCGCGGAAAGAAGGAAAAGCATCGGTGGCTGAGCAGAAGAAATAGAAGAACTTCTCCCAATCTCCCTCTCGCTTCTATTATAGATCTCCTTCTCTTGCTCCTTCTTGCCATTTTCTCACTGAATTAATTAGAAGCAAATTAGGTAAAAAATCTAACAAAGGAAGGAACCATAAGCAAGCAGCAAGTATCAGGCAGCTGGAAAATGGGTATCAAAGATCTTCTCAAGATCATGAAACCTTACATTGAACCCATTCACATAAAAAAAAAAAAAAAAAAAAAAAAATCGGGAACAGAGTAAAGATTCCACTTTTTGCATTTTCTATTTAAAATGCTACTCATTTCTCTCTTTCAATGTCTTGGTGGTAAGAGACTATAGTTAATTCTATCTATTCTTACAGGTGTGTATTGATGCATATTCATGGATGCACAAAGGAGGTAAATTTCTAAATTTTTCAGCATTTACTTTTCTTTTTATTGTTATAATTTTTTGGGTTGTAGATGAAATTGATTTTTCTTTTTTTATTTTAAAAAAATTGTTACAGCTTATTCATGTAGCATGGAGATATTTATTGGTATTTTGTATAATATGTACTTAAACAGTACCCTTTGTTTTGGTGGTTTGATTTGGCTTGATTAGGAGAAGAGAAGCTAACTAGGAGTTGGCTATGGAGAAGCTTAAATAGGGGAGTGTTAATGTTACTAATGAGTTCTTCCAGGTGCTAGAATTTCACGATTTTTTTTTCTCTATTATTTTCAATTATCTATGAGTGATTCTTCATTTATGATTTAAAAATAGCATCTTCGGTATAAGAAAATTAAATATCGTTGGTTCTTTTTTTTTATTTTGCAAATAAATGGGATTTTAAAAGTATCTAGATAAAACTGAAGCAGCCAAAGCAATGAAAGAGATACATGAGGGTATCTGCGGTCCACACATGAATGGAGCAATACGGGCTTAGAAAATAATGGATTGAATCATTGTTTTATTTCGTTGTCGATTGTTGGGCTTAATTCACTGATTGCATTTCGTAGTAAGTGTAATTGTGTAAGATGGGTGTTAGGCGTAAATTTTGCATATGTAGGCCTTGTCCTGATAACTTTATTTGATGAAAGAACCAGTGTTTTTTTTAAAAAAAAAATTGCTTACTAATGTGTTGTCATGGTTTAAAGTTAAACTGTTGGCCTTTGCATGACAGCTCTGTATCAGAATTTCCACTTTGTTCTTTTGGTTTAACCATTTAATACATGCTAAAGACCAAATCAGCAAATCTGACTTTCATCTGGTTTGTGGGTTTTATGCACTGGATTCCTCTCAAAATATATGAATTTCATTGACTAACTCTCTTACCGCTTGTGGTATCCTTTGTTTTTCACTTTATGTTCCTGGATCTATCTGATTATGATGTAATTGAAAATTGGCTTACTTGGTTATTCCAAGTTCTTCTGTCCAATGATCTTGTTGATGTACTTTTTTTTCACAGATATCAATTTTGGCTCACCAGAAGTACCATAAAATCTGTTTTAAATAGAAAATGAAAAGGAGCAACACAAAAGCTGTAATGATTTTACTATTTATCTATTTCTTCTGGTTTATTATTCTGGTTTATTAACTTGTTTAATATTTATCTATTTCTTCTCATGGTTTAGAGTTATGGCTGTGCACTGTTGGGGATTTACGCTACACCAACTGTACTTGCAAAGGAGAAACTTTTCCTTGATCAAGGATGGCAGGTATGCAATATAATGAATTTCTCTTGTTAATGATCAAGTTTTCTTCGTTTTTCATGATAGGAAAAAATTATTGACATTGTTTAAGCATGTGTCATCAGAGTTTACATGAGTTGTTTCTTGTTCCAGCCACTTGATGTGTGAATTGTAATTTTTTTCTCCTTAAATGAATGATTAGATTCTGAATAGGAGGCAAAAAAGTAGTTTTTTAGACACTTTAGTGTTTTAATCAATTAATTAATTTTTTTTGGCAAAAAAATCAATTAATTTTTTCTTGTTTTAATTAATTAATTAATAACGATTGAATTCTTTCTAGGAATGCATGGCAACAGCTTGGAAACATGACTCTTGAGGCAGCCGTGGAACAATATTTCAATCTCTTTTTAAAAGCAATCCTGGGTATGAAAGGCCTTTTAATAAAATGTTAACTCAATATTTAGTATATATCTTATTTATCTTGTATTTACTTTAGTTAAATGTTGACTTTGATGTATGGATTCATACTTTGCAAAATCATAATTTTTATGCAACTATATTTTTTTATCAAAATTTAGTTGTGGGTTGTTAATATTATGGAATAATATTTTTATTCAAATTTATTTAAACAAATTTTTCCTTGGGAAATTACAAATATTTAAAACAGAAATTTGAAATTAGAAAATGAATAAAAATTTGTTTTCAAATGGGAAAAGGATTATAAAAATCTGTTTCTAAATTAGAAACAGATTACCAAATTCCGTGTCTAAATTAGAAACGGATTTTCAAAATTCGTTTCTAAATTGGAAGCATGAATTTTATTGTTCTCTTAAAATTAGAATCGGAATACATTATTACGTTTCTAATTTAGAAACGGAACACAATTAGAAATGGAAACATTCCGTTTCTGTAGAAATGGACTATTTCTGTTACAATTCCGTTTCTAATTAGAAACGAAATTTAAATTGCGTTGCTAACTTAATTTGCAATGAGTGATATGGCAACTGTAAAATTTCATTTCTAAATTTGTTTCTAAAGTAATTAGAAATGGATTTTTTAATATTAAAAATGGAAAAATTCGTTTCTAAACTGCAATTTTCTTGTAGTGGAAGGCCATTGACTTCTCTATAAAAGTAACAAAGATGCAAAGGCAATAACGTAAATTCTAATGGAAATTGGGAAAAAAATATTACATAATAAATACAACCTACAAGGTTTGCAAGTTCATTGATTTTTGTCTCATAGAGAGCATGTCATAAATATAGATGGTCGTACACTTTTCTATGTTTCTATTATTTTTTCCTTTACACCCAATACATATGGACAATTCTAAGTTCACTCACTTTTTAATTTACAAAATTTATAAACAATTCATAATTCTATTCCTAATAATCTCGGCATAAATATTTTCAAAAACCAAATAAATAAAAATGTTCAAATTACCTAAATTCATGTATCCGTTTTCATTTGCAAGGCTTTCAGACGGTTGCAATGACAGTTGTGCATCCCTAAATCTAATATATTTTCCCCTTTTTTCAGTGCAATTCTCCTATGCGAGTGTGCTTCCTTCAACATAATTTTTTTTGTTTTGATGAGCCACTATTCTGTAAAAAAAATATAAGGTCATTGACTCCATTACAAAAGTAAAAATGATCCATATTCATATAACATGAAAAAACAACTCCAATGTAAAAGGCAAAAAAAAATATCACTCAATAAGTACAATGGCCAATTTTTTTTTTAAATTCGAACAATTAAACTGCATATATCAATAACTAACCATTAGTTATGATGTTCGAACATACATTATATTGTTCAAAATGTATGTGTACATGTTCAAAGGCGCTGAAGCAAACTGCAAAATGTAAAATAACAAAATAAAAAAAATAAATTTCTCAAATGTAACAATATAAACTAATAATCATGCACAAAAAAAAAATTTACATCTTAACGTTTCCCCATAATTTCATTTACATGTATATTTCACCTTCACTTATGTCCAAATAAAATATCAAAAATTTTAAAATCATGAAAAAATATATTATAACTAATGTTAGATGAAATAAATTATTACTTTAAATATACAAATTTACCTAAATTCATGTGTCCACTTTCATTTTGAAGGCATTCAGTCATTTCAACTGAAAATTGGACACCACTAAATCCAATATATTTTTCCCTTTTTTTTAGTGCAATTCTCATGTGCACGCATGCTTCCTTTCATGCAATTTTTTAGTATTGCTATCCTATTATTTTGTACAAAATATAACGGCATTGAGTTCACTGTAAAAATAAAAATGATGCACATTCATATAACATGAAAAAAATGACGACTATAATCTAAAAGAGAAAAAAATATCATTCGATAAATACAATGGCCAAAGTTTTCTTTTAATCAAAACACTTGAACTACATATATCAATATCTAACCATCAGTTGTGATGTTTGAATTTACATTTTCTTCGTACATGTACATGTTCGAATGCGATGGAGTGAAGTGCAAAATATAAATTAACAAAATTCTCAAAAAAACTATTACTGAACACAAACGTGTTAAATTTTTCCATTTAGATTACATAATTCATATAAAGGCAACTGCAAAACATAAACAACATAATATTGAAATTATTTAAAATTTTAATATTTCTTATTTGTAAAAAAATAAAAATTATAAGTCCAATACCGTAACAAACTATAACGCTCACTCTTTGCGCACATTTTGATCTATTTGCGTTTTGCATTTTCCTAAAACAAATTGTTTGGCCTTCGATTCATTCCGTATTCCTCATTTCTTATTCAAGGCAATTTTTCTTTCCAATCTAGCTTTCTCGAAAGCTGAAATTCTATAAATTCTTAAACGATCATGTTCAGAGTTAAAATCACTTGAACTATGCATTTCGTCCCTATCATCAACTTCAACTGATTGCAATTTGTTTTTATACTTGCATGGAAGTTGCAAAAGTGTGAACTGGAAAAGCGATAACCTTCTTTTTCCTAAACCAACAAAACATCAATCTTATTTCCAAACATCAAACAAATACTGTTTGCAAGTCAGTCCAAACGATTGCAGCGTTCATGGCAACTGTGACATCTTTCTGTCTTCTAGGAGTCCAACTTTTTAAAAAAACGTCATGCTCGTTTGTCTGGTTTTCTATTTCATCTACAGCTGAATATTTCTACTCACAAGTGACAAAAGACATGGAAAGAAAGACAAACTAATAAAAGAAACAAAACCCCTACTGATTACGGAATGTCAAGATGCAAAGAAAGGCATTGAAGAGGTCCCTACCATGCAGGACTGCTCAATTACTGATCATGAAGTATGGAATAAACTCTTTTTTTTTTTTCTTCTTAAAACACCAACCAGCAGGGTACATGCCCATCAGATCGCCTCAAAAGGTTGGGGCTACAAGTGTAACTGCTGCTGCTGGTACTACTAAAAGTCTCATCTGTCCACAACTTAATTACACTCTTATAACCGAAGCAAATCCACAGCAAATACAGGGTTCCTATATAGCTTACATACTACCACATGGCACTGTTTTACACTATTATAAATGACAGAAAACTAGAGGAAGCAGAGGGTGCTTATCTAGCTTACATAATGCCACATGGCACTAACAATGATGTGACAAAATTTATGAAGTTAGCTATTATATATTGTATATACATTGATGTGAGTACCAAAATTGAGCGAGAGGATTAAAAAAAAATAAGAGAAATAGTGTACATAATTTTATTATTAATTTAATTATGAGTAATTGATTTATTTAAATTATTTTTCTAAGATAATAATAATTTTTAGATAAAAAATTTTAGAAGCATATTTAATTTTTTATTTGATAACATTTCAGTAAAAATTTAAAATATATTGATTGAAATTTATATGATAAAGTGTGATGAAAGAAGTCTAATTTATTTATCAAAAAAAAAATAGCACTCTTCAAAAAATAACAAATTTATCTAATAATAATAATATTATTATTATTATTATTATTATTGATAAATTATTTCTTAGTGGTTTAATCAATTTTTTAGAATATAATTTTTCATTGTTACATATATATAGTGCATTACTAATAATTTTATAATAATTGATATTTAATTTTTTAGAATTAAGATAATTTTAAAAAATTTTAAAAATTAAATGTATATCCTATTACTAAAATTATCTTAATTTTACAAAATTAAATATTAATTATTGTAAAATTATTAATAATGCATTAATAACATAATTTTTTAACAAAATATTAGCGCATGAATTTGGTATATGCATATTATAATTACGAAGCTATAATTTTTTAGATTTTTTCAAATTTACAAAATTAAATTTTAACTATTTTAAAACTATTGATAATTTCTTAATAATATAAGTTTTAAATTAATTAGATTAGAAAATATATAAAATTCTAAAAATTAAATATTAATTATTATAAAATGATTAATACTGCATTAATAATATAAAATTTTAAATTGTTTAAATTAAAATATGTATAAAATAATAGATTATAATTTTATAAGAATATAAGTTTTTATTT
>CATIWM010125306.1:0-16903 GCA_949671775.1 Mallotus repandus | reverse complement strand
ACAAAGACTTGCTCACTTCAAGGAAAGGAAGACTATTTCTTCTAAATTTATGTCTCAAGCCATATTAGAGAAGATGGGATGCTATAATGAAGTAAAAACCTTGCTTGAGAATGTTGGTATATATAACTTTGCTTTTGATGCCTATCTTATATACCCAACCTTGGTTCATGAATTTCTTGCTTCCTATTGCTTGAGAACCTCTTACTTTAATGAGCATAATCCCGTGAATAGCATGAGATTTAGATTGGGAGGGAGGGAGAGATAGATTTCTTACTTCCCAAGATTTTGATAGCATTTTTGGGTTTCGTCAAGGTGGTCTAGCTTCTCCTAAATCTTCTTAGAATCCTAATCCCTTTTGGGTTCAACATTGCAAATCTAATGCTAGATCCTTTGAAGTGAGTAAAACAAAAGCTTCCCTTTTTGCTTCAAAATCTCTTTGGTATGTTCATAGGTTTATTACCTACTCTATTCATGCTAGGGGATTAAGTAATGAAGCTATTTCTTTTGATGATCTTTATCTTATTTGATGCCTTGTTGAGGGGTGTGGATGTTGAGCTAGGAAGGTGGCTTCAATAGAGATTTTGGCTATTGAGTGATAGTGTAAGTGGGAGTTTGTGTATTGGAAGATTTTTCACCCAACTTACTAACCACTTTGAAACCTCTTTGCATAATCTTCAATCCATTCCATCTTCTTTTCTTGATGACAATCTTTTGAAGAATTCTAGGCAATTTAAGCTTATTAGAAATATTTGGGTTTGGAAAAATGAAGTAGGAGATGAAGATGTTGATGAGGAGCTAGAACAAGATTTACAAGACATAGAGCATATAGGCACTTATGGTCTTGAAGGTGTTGATGAAGAAGACCCTCAAGAGTAAGTCCTTCCTCAAACTCAAAGGAAGAGGCAAAGAGGACCTTCCACTTCTCAAGGTGTGGATGATGAACCAGCTTGGGTTGGTGGATTCCTTGATAGACTATCAATTGTGGAATCCAACTTCAACACAAGGTTTGATCATGTGGATACAAGACTTGATCGGTTTGAGCAAAGGATGGATCACATGGAGCATGACATTCATTATCTTTATGCTCACCACAACATCCCATGCACTTGGAATCCTCCTCCTCTGCCTCCTCCTCCATTCCAAGATCTTTAGATCACTTGTTTCTTAGTTATATTAAACCTTTCTTTATTTCTTGTTGATTTTAACAAAGGGGGTGAAAAATTTGAGTTTGTTTAATTCTTTTTGAATATTTATTATTATTTATTTCCTTGTTATTTGTTACATGAATAGCAAGTGTGGCTAGTTCTATGATAATTAATGATCATGCTATCATATTTTTCTCCATGCAAAAGCATTGTTTTGCTTACTTGCATAGTTTTATTTAGTCTTTTACAAAGGGGGAGAAATATTTTTTTAAAAATTGAACCTCCATGATTTTTATTGTTTTAGTTCTTGGTCTTTTGTTTCCTTTAGAACTAAGCTCTATATGATAATGTGATATGTACTATTTTGTGATGCATTATCTCAGTAAATTTTGTCTTCCACCATGTTTATGTTTCTTAAATATTTTGTCAAGCATCCATTGATAATTCTAAAATCTATATTTCTTATCATGTCCAATAGGAGGAGAAATAAAGAAATATATTCATTTCTTTTTAATTATTGCTTACTCCTTAATTTTTATCTTGTGCATAATCTTAGGGGGAGCATGTATCATCTAATTAAGTAAAGTTTAAATTTTCACACACTTCACTTTATATTATCTTCTCAAACTCAAAATAAGTTTGTTAAAATCAAAAAGGGGGAGATTATTGACCTTAGCAATAATAAATCTTGATTTTGATCTTAAAAATCTTAGTTTTGAGCATTTAATATATTTGTTTAAGTGTATATAAGCTAGGACTATCATGCAAATCAAAATGGAGTTAAGCTTGCTTTTGGGCAAATTTGACCTCCGAGATTCAAGGAAGATTTTAACATTCTTAGAGCTCTATAATGAGGAAGTGTTTCTCTTAACATTTGAATTAAACATCTTAAGCTTTACTAATTGAGCTTACTTGTCAAAATCTAAGCTCATTTGGATATGCAAATCTTGAATCAAAATCAGCATATGGAGCTTTCATCTTAAGTTGAACAGCTCTTAGTATTTAAGCAATATCTTGAGCTAAAGATGTCCAATTGAGATAATTCAAAGTGATATGGAAATATAAGATAATTATATATAACTTTTATGAAAAAAGTTAAGGCTAATTCGATCTTCTTAAGTGACGCTCACGAGCACCTTCACGAGCATCTCACGAGCAACTTCCTATAGCATCTTTTTATGCCTTTTTAAGTGCTTTAGGCAGTGATGCTCATGAGGAGTGCTCAAGATTATGAGCACTCTTCTGACAGTAAAAAAGGGAATTTTTGACTTTTTTCAAAGGTAACAGCTAGTACTTTCCTCCTCACGAGCTACAACTGCTTCCTCACGATCGTGAGCATCCTTTAAGCTGCAAAAAGTCCAAAAATATTCAAAAATTATTTATTGACGTTGGAGACATAATTGATACATCCAACAACTATATTTTTGAGTGTTTATCTATAGAAACACCTCCAAGAGCTCAATTGAATGCTAAGAAATTTATTTATCATTCATTCTCTCTTAAACATTCATCAAAGCTCTCAAACTTTCAATTTATTCATTTTAGTTTCATTAACTCTTGTGAAAGTTAGTTGTGTGTTAGAAATAGAATTTCTACTTCATCTAAGTCTTGGAATATATTAGAAGGGAAGTGAGATTTATTTCTAAAGAAATTGGTTTAAGTGTTTAGCCATTAAAACACTTGGGATTCGGTTTTAGAGTGAGCATAGAAACTCTTGTTTGTAAGGTTGTAAGAGTGAACCTTAAACTCTTGTGTAATCTCAATCTTGTGAATAAGATTGTGGGTGATTGAAAATCCTAACTTGGGGATAAGTTAGGTGGAGACGTAGGATTGTTGTTGAATCCGAACTCCTTAAATCATTGTGTTCGTCATTTTTCCTTCCCAACATTCTTTCTATTTTTGTTTAACCCCCCCCCCCCCCCCCCTAAGGCATTTTCAGGATCATATACAAAAAATACTTTTATTATCTATTTTAATAATTAACCATGTACAGAAAATACTTTATTTTTTATTATAATTATTGAATATTTTTCAAAGTATTATATTCAATTGTTATATATATATATATAATTTACAAAATTATTTAAAAATGAATATGTTTTTAAGTTTTTTGGTGTTGTTGAGTCTTAAGAGGATGCTGCAGTTTTATGTTGCATTTAAAATTCGGTATCATTTTGTTTTTTTTTTGGTTTATGGTACTTTTTGATTTTAATTTGTATCGTTTTGGTTTCTGGTACCTTTTTGTTTTATTAATGACAATGTAGTTGTATCACTGAGTTTCTTTTTGTATGTTTCTTGTATTTATGCAATCTTTATTTTATGTCCAAATATTCCATAGTTGAAGTAGATTTATTATTGTGATTTTCTTTGACTCTGTTTTTGTTGATGACGCATGAGAAGATGTTAATATGTTATAATTTTGTATCCTTTTGGTTTATTGTTGGTTTTCAATTCATTTTTTCTATTTTAGTTTTTTCTTGAAGAATGTATATGAGATTTTTGGTTTTGTTATGCAATACTATGTATTTATTACAAAATATTCATTACTAATTTACTCAAATCTTTACCTATAAACTGTAATTAATAGAAATAGGAAAATTATTACTTCATTCTTTATTGTAATTATTTTTTTTTTTTTGAAAGTTTTATATTCAATTGTTAAATATATAATATGTATAACAAAATGACAAAATTATTGAGGGTAAACATTTTTTGATATAAAAAATTTATAGAAAAATTTATTATTATTAAGCGTACAATGTATCAAAAACATCAAATATAAAAAAATATATACTAAATTGACAACCAAAAAAAGGACTAAACATGGAGCTTGATATAAAAAATTTATTGAAAAATTTATTATTATTAAGTATACAATATATTAGAAGCATAAAATATACTTAAAGTATACTAAATTATAAAAAATATATACAAAATTGACAACCAAAAAAAAGGACTAAACATGGAGAGGATTTATTTTAAATTCCTATAAAGAAAAAAAAAACTAAACATATAATCACCAAAAGTAATGTTTAGCCTAAAGGAATCATCACCAACCACTCAAGATGAACAAGGGCCTACATTCTACAAAATTGAACAAAAGTTCAGCAATAATGCACATAATGTCATATTAAGTCATAAAAAAGAAATTCAAATCATAAATTCAAAAAGTTTCCAACTAGGCACTCCATATTAATCAAAGATCTAATCACCCAAGTCACAAAAAGTTCCAACTTGACAATGAATTAAGTAGTCCAAACTAACCATGAATAATTAATATCATATTTGAAGCAATTAATGACAACTCCAATATAGATTATTCAATAACACAACCAAGGTTTCAAACAAGGAATAATCTTAAAACTCATTTCAAAATAATCAACTACATCTAAATAAGATCCTACAACTAACACATCAGCTACAATTCCTTTCTTAAAAGTCAAACAAAAACAAAAGAAAAAGAAAAAACCCCCCAAAGCAGCATAACAAACTTCTTGTCTTTCTTCACTTCTTATTGTTTTTTTCCGTTTCCTCCTGAATATTCCCCTCCAACAATTTGAGCTGCCTTCTTTGCTGCTTTCTCCTGCAAAGCTTTTCCATCCCTACAATACCAAATTGACCCAAAAAAAAATTTACCCTAAAAGAATAAATTAAACCAAAGATAGCTCAATACCCAAATCAAAATTAACCTATTTTTACCAAAAAAAAATTGAAGGAAATGATTAAAATGAATACCTTTCACGACGTTGCTCTGCGGTGAAGTTCGTCATCTTTACCTTTGTTACCCTTATCGGAATTTTGAGCCTGAGTTGTTTTACAATCACGTTCCCTTTGGCTTCCGCGTGAGGAAAGATATGAATTAAGAAAAAATAACAAACAATAATGATAATTGCAAAATGCACTTAATAGAAGATTAAGATCTTAAAGCACAAAAATAGGCAAAAAGAAAAGAAAAAATTGATGGTGACAGAGGCGGAGAAAGGTGAAGATATGTGGGAGGGAGAAGAAAAAAGAAGAGGAGCCAAACAATTTTTTTTTTTTGCGTCATTTACGTTAATAAGGAGAAGAGAAGATACGACAGTAATTATTTTTGGTTTTAGCGGGCATTTTAGTAATATATGAAAAGTGAATGTATTTTGATGAATGGAGGTCCTTTTTTGGGTATTTATGTTAAAATCCCGTCACAATAAAAACCTTCCTAAATTACAATAAAACAATAATAATAGAAGACCTTCTATAAATAACTTCAACCTAATTTATTACCACAACATTCATTCAAACAAATGTATGGGCTTTCAAAAGCAGATCAAACCTACTGAAGTTTAAACTCGACTTATTAAAAACTACGGACTGGTTGGAGTTTTGAACCATTTGGCCCATTCTAAACCCTACTAAAAATATTTGTATAGATACAAACAAATCCATGATACTTACCAAAATTTTTTTCTTAAATTTGATTAGAGGAGTGGGTGAAATTTTATTTGTGTGGTCTCATAGATAGTAGAGAAATGTCTTCCTCCTGGGTAACAACTAACAATTGTTGCCATATAAGTTACTAACAATCGAAATTAGTGAAGTGCCAGGTATCAAAGTTTAGACGAAACAAGTATAAATAAGAATTTTCTGTTGATTAATGATAATTAAGGCTTCCATAATGTTCCTAAAAGCCAAGTAATCTTCATACGCGTAAAGCACTCTTTTGAGTTTTGACAGATATTTTTTTTTTTGAACTGTAGTTTTGACAGATATTTATATAACTATAAATTTGCTTTTAGCCCCACTCCACGAGCTTTATCGGTGCTTTGACATTACTGAGTCAATGAATCAACGCACGTAGTATTGTTTGTCACTTCATATTCACACTACTCTTCATCTTCTGTATGTAGTTCAAGTGGCATTTTATCTTTGCATTTGCGTATCACATTGCCTACCTCTATAATATATAGTTTTTTTTTTATATTCATATATAATATATGGTTAGTTGAACATGAAAATGATACCAAACTACTTCAGCCTCTCCGGTCCAACACCAAATTCAATATGAAATTAAATAAATGACACATTGCATGATATTTATATAGTTAATCATACATTATTTCTGTACGATCTTCTAGATGAATTAAAAACTAAAAACGTAAAATATTTCGGCAGGCAGAGCACACACCTCTATGACTGTCTTAGTGAGCAAGCTAAATAGAATATGAGTAATGATATATATTGGGACTCATGATATGAACAATGTGTTGCAGGTATCATTAAAAGATAAAAAAAAAATTTACTTTCTTTTTTGTTCATAATACAAAGAAAGTCATCTACCTTAGAGAATAATATTTTTGATAAAATCAAAAACTCAGCAGCATGTTGCAAACCCTGATACAAAATATTTTCCCCAATAATATATATATTTCTTAAACCATATATGCCGTATGTATGTATATATATGATACGATATGATGTGTGGCTGATGTATATGGTGATGCAACCAACTCTGAAGTACTATAATAAGAAAGTCAACCGATTGAGCCGGCTGGAGTAATTAATAAAAGTTGCATGAGGCACTAATTTAAAATGGAAATGCATGGAGTAGATTTCACTCTTTAAAAAAAAAAAAAAAAACTGATATAATTATAATGTCTGAGCAAGTGAGAACATTATTTTATTACCTGGCAGTAGGTAATTGACCCACATCGACATATCGCAACGTAGCCCATAGTTAAGCTCTACTCTATACGTCTATTCAGCCTCTATTTGCGCTTTACGTATATTTGCATGTTAATTTCATCTAATCATGGACATGTGCCCAACTAGCAAGTTGTACGTAGTTGATTAAACCAACTTCTAAATTACAAGATTACTAATTGATTTTTACATGAAAAATAATACAAGATTGAAAAATGTTTATTGCCCATCTTTCTATACGTATGTAGTCCTTAATTGGTTGATTATTTTGAGCTTGAAATTATGTATCATGTGATTAGGATTTTTTTTTTATAGATGAAGTAATTAATTTCTAACACCATAAAAAGAAAAGATAGAGGAGTGAAAGTTTGATTGCTGATCTACTCAACTTGATATTCACACTTTTTATCATTTGAATTATTTATGGGAACAATATAATTAAAATTTTTTTTTTATCATAAATCAAGTGTCTAATTTTCAACACCACAAGAGAAGGAGATAGGGGGTAGAGAGTTCAATCACTGATTTCCTCAAACTAGATATCTATACCTTTTGTCACTTTGACTACTTGTAGAGAATGATATGATTAGGATTTGAGTTTGATAACCATTAAATGGATTGGACTATTCTCCTCTAAACTATATTTTAAATTTAAATTTTAATATAAATAATTATATTAAATTAATTATTAATTTTTTATTATTATTCTAACTATATTCGAATTAAATCGAATTAATTATAATTTAATAATTTTTTACCAACCGTAATTAAAAATAATTGAGTTGGATCCCTTGCTTTTGTTAGTGCGTATAGCTAAGCTAGGTAGAATATATGGTTACAATTAATGTTGGCAATGAATAAGCGTGGTAGGGTCAGAGAAGTCCGGTTCGAGAGGTAATATGGAAATTCCATGATTTTGAAAAGGATTATGCGTGCCTTTTTTTTTTTTTTTTCATCAGTCGTCATTATAATAAAAACTAATTTTATGTACATGTTAACATGTCACTTTCCTATTATAATTTTAAAAATTTTCATCAACTATATTATAATTTAATTATTTATATTTTATTTTAAATATAAAAATTATAAAAATATTATTAAATATCAAATATTTTTATAAAAATTAAATAAAAATTATATAATTGTAATTTATTAGTTAGTAAAAATTATATCTTATATTATAAAAATAAAAAGTTAAGGAAAATTCTACTAAATTTATTTAGTATCTAACAAAAGTTGTATTTTATTTAACAAAAATTGTATCCACCAAAAATTTTATTAAATTATTTATTTAAAATAAACTAAAATAAAATTTAGTAGAATATTGCTTAAGTTTTTATTTTTATAATATTAGATAAAATTTTTGTTAATCAATAAATTACAACTATATAATTTAAATTTAATTTTCATAAGAGTATTTGACATTTAATAGTATTTTTATAATCTTTATATTAAAAATAAAATATAAATAATTAAATTATAACATAGTTGAAGAAAATTTTAGAATAATATTTATTGAAGGGGTTAATCTTACTAAAATAAAAGTAAAAGGACTTAATGTTCATAAAAATAAAAATATAAAGGGATGATGTGAATAAAAATAAAAATAAAGGGAGTATATCGAGAAAAAATAAAAGTGCAATAATTCAATTTATATAAATAAAAGTGGAAGGATAAATTAAGAAAAAAATAAAAGTACGGGAGCAAAATATGAATTATTTCTAGAAAAACTATAGCGAATTACATCATATCATATAAAAGTAAATTAATGTAAAAATAAATAAATAAATAAATAATTTACAAGTAATAGTTTATTTAATATGTATTATCATATGAACCATTTAATTTTTAATAGAAAAGCATAATCCTTGAAAAAGGCTATACTAAAATTATGTTGATTTTAAATCAAATTAAAGAAGCATTAACCATCACTATTAATATATCCATAATTAGATATTTAAAGAAGCAACTTCTTGTGTACTTTTAATTTCCTAATTATATACAAATAGGATAAGAAACATTAATTACTCATTTATTGGCTACTTCATCCTCTATTAGGTTATACTCCCTTCGTCCCATAATATTTGACAAAGTTACATCCACATACAGATTAAGAAAATTAGTAATTTATAATTATTTTATATATTTTTACTATTTTGTTACTAAATTCAAGTGTGAAACGTTCTACAAGATTATGCTTATTTAATGTTGTTGATAAAATCACAACTCAAATAAAACATCTTATTAATTTTTAAAAATATCAACAATATTTAATAAAAAAATAATTTGCATTAGTATTTTACTATTTTAAGAAAACAAAAAACACATATAAACCCGCCAAGATAGGAAAATTAGGCCTAATCTTAGCAACATGATTATTTTTCATATTTGGGGCGTTAAGGATTTGGTCAAAAAAAAAAAAACTTTAAAGAATAATAGATGAATAGTTATACAAAAAAAATAATAATAAGAGTAATATATTCAAATAAAATGATATTGGAACTTCAACATATTTATTAAACATATAAATTCAAAGTAAAAAATTAGTGTTATTATCAATGTAATTAATAAGGGTGTTATAGACATTTATTTAATTAACTTCCATCCTAAAATGAAAAGTGGACAAAATTTTGGGACATCCTTAAAATGAAATTTTACCAAATATTATGGGATGGAGGGAATAACCATCTTTTTCCTATAAAAAAAATAAAAATTCTTAATGAAGTTATTCCTTATTTTAAAAAAAATAATTTAAAATTTATGGCTAATTTTTAAAGAATATTATAACTATCTAATTTTTTAAAAAATATTAATCAATCAATAAAACTAAATTAAAAAATAGTTGTATTTTAATAATATTGTTCTGTTTCATTTTCTTCCAGCTGAAAATATCAACCTTAATTAATTTCTGGTATTGAGAGTAATCGCTGTCCTATTAATAATAACTCATAAAACATCAGTGTCGTGACCAATTAAGTCTGAAGAGAATTAGACTTACCGATATGTTGGTCGATTTTCAGCTCACAGCCCAATAAGGCTATAAGAATTTAGTCAAAACATGATTATCCAACGATTGGAGAGAAGCTGTGATGGATGAGATTGTGAGTGTAGCAATCTAAATAAGGCCAACGAGACGAGGAGGATTGAGGGCTGGAACTTTCACTATCCTACCTGTCAAATACTCAATACACACTCATAAAAGGTAGCGTATTATTGAAAAGCAATGGCCCCCGCTTTGTTATTAATTCTCAGCCCTTCGATTCTCAAATCTGATCGCTGACAACTTTCGGTTCAATTCCCGATTCTTTAACAACTCTTCGTTTTCACCTGCCTTCCTTCTTCTGCGTACTTTCCACGGTCCTATATTCCGATACGTAACTAAGTAATAAAAATTTTATGCAACAAATATCCGCCAAATGCATAGCTTCAACTTTAAATTTTATACTGATATCTTTCAATTTTTATTAAATTTTTTATGTTAAATTTATTTGATTACTACTATATATATATATATATATATAGTAAATTTTATAAATAAATATCAACATAAAAATAAAAAATTTATATAAATTAAAATAATATTTAATTTAAAGAGATAATATAATTAAGATAATTTTTCTAAATTTTTGTATTAATTTTTAATTTTATTTTATTAATTTCAAGATAATTTTTAATATTTTATATATTTAAAATTATTTAAAATTAAATATTTTTTATTTAGATATTATATAAATTAAATAGAATTAAAAATATAAATTTAAGGATGAAAAAGATTTAAAATAAAAATTTAAAAGTTAAATAAATAGAAAAAGATAAAACGTGTAAAACTATGCATTGAGCCAAAGATTTCACTGGCGGGAACAGATTTTTTGTTTTAACCAACAGCTGTGAACGCACGCACGATAGCTGCGTCTCGTATGAATCCCATAGTTTACAATAGTTAGCTTATATCATTATTTCTTCATCCACTACCAACCCTTACCCTGCCACGCCCTTTTGGTCTTTTGCTCCGTCGTTACCCAACACTCGCACCATTCCTCGACACCGCCACCACCATCACCACCCCTCCCTTCCTTTTTCCCTTTCTCTGTAGTGTATGCTCTAAAGTCTAAACCCTAGTCTCCTTTTCACTTCCAAAAGAGAAAATTAAAAGAAAAAAAAAAAAGCCTGTAGAACGCCATGAAAGTATCAGAAAATGATCCTATCAGCGTCTCGAATCAGCTTGTACAGTCTCTGCTTCTGGATGAAATCCCTCAAGTACAGACCTTTAAAGGTAAATGGTCTCTTATCAAAGCAAAGCTTACGGATCTCCAGACTCAACTCGCCGATTTCACAGACTTCCCTTCTTCTTCTATTTCTACTCCTCTCTGTCTCGACCTCCTCTATTCCATTTCGCAGTCATTAAACGATGCTGTTTTATTAGCTAAAAAATGTCAAACTCCTAAGTTAACTGAAGGCAAGCTCAAAACTCAAAGCGACGTCGATTCGGTTTTAGCTAAGTTAGATCGGCATGTGAGGGACAGTGAGATTTTAATCAAAAGTGGCGTTCTTCAGGACGGTGCCGTTCCAGTTGTTTCTAGTGGTGGTGCTGGTGGCCCTTCAAAGAGAGAAGCTGTTCGAGCTGAGTCGAGGAACTTGATAACTCGGTTACAGATTGGTAGCTCCGAGTCGAAGAACTCGGCTATGGACTCGTTGCTCTTGTTGCTTTCGGAAGATGATAAGAATGTGATGATAGCTGTAGCTCAGGGTGTTGTTCCTGTGCTGGTTCGATTACTCGATTCAAGCTCTTTGGAAATGAAGGAAAAGACAGTAGCCGCCATTTCCAGGGTCTCAATGGTGGATAGTAGCAAACATGTGTTGATTGCAGAGGGTTTATTGCTTTTGAATCATTTGCTTCGTGTTTTAGAATCAGGAAGTGGGTTTGCGAAAGAAAAGGCATGTGTTGCCCTTCAAGCGTTGAGCTTTTCCAAGGATAACGCGAGGGCAATTGGGTCTAGAGGTGGGATTTCTTCATTATTAGAAATTTGTCAGGCTGGGACACCTGGTTCGCAAGCTTTTGCTGCTGGTGTATTGAGAAATCTGGCTGCATTTGAAGAAATTAGAGAGAATTTTATTGAAGAAAATGCGGTTTTTGTCCTTATTGTTCTTGCCGCTTCTGGGACTGCTTTAGCTCAAGAGAATGTAATTGGGTGTTTGTGTAATTTGGCGAAAGATGATGAAAGCATGAAGCTTTTGATTGTGAAGGAAGGGGGCGTTGAGTGTTTGAGAAATTTCTGGGATTCAGGTCCACCTGTGAGAAGTCTTGAAGTTGCTCTTGATTTATTAAGGCATCTGGCTTCTATCCAACCAGTTGCGGAATCGCTTGTTTCTGATGGGTTTATTGAAAAGATTGTGGCGGTGTTGAATTGTGGAGTGTTGGGTGTGAGAATTGCAGCTGCTAAGGCTGTTTATGAGCTTGGGTTTAACACAAAAACCAGAAAGGAAATGGGTGATTTTGGAATAGTTAATCTGTTGATCAAGATGTTGGATGGTAAGGCTGCTGAAGAGAAGGAAGCAGCGGCAAAAGCATTGTCAAATCTTGTACTGTATTCTGGTAATAGGAAAATTTTTAAAAAGGATGAAAGAGGGGTAGTAAGCACAGTTCAGTTATTAGATCCTTTGATACAGAATTTGGATAAGCAATACCTTATTTCGATATTGGCTTCGCTTTTACGTTCGAGAAAGTGTAGAAAACAAATAATCGCCGCAGGTGCATCTGTACACTTGAAGAAACTTGATGAGATGGATGTAGAAGGAGCCAAGAAGCTCTTGGATGGTCTTGGCCGGGGAAAGATTTGGGGCGTTTTTACTAGGCCGTAGTGGCCTGCTGTAGAATTCGTGAATTGGTACATCAAGGAACATGGATTCGAAAGATGTTTCTTTCATCTGTATGTACATTGTCTGTGCCTATTTTTACTCTTGTTCTTATTTTACTTGATTTTTTTTTTCTCTTTCGTCCTTTTTGTTTATACAATTGTTAGGTTGCAGTAGGAGTAAACATTAGTTGCTTAATTGCCTTTGGAGAAACTATTGTAGAGCCGCAATTTTCGTTTGTTGACCTAACTAGATTGGAGTCCATGTTCGTTGTCCTAAACTCAATAATTGAATGTATTGTATTGTATCGTGTTTAAGATCAATTTTCGCCTGTTTATCCATTATTGACTCTTTTATGCTATCCAAACCAAAGTTATAGCTGTATCTTCGTAATAGGGAGGTCTCTTTTTTATCCCTTCGAGTTGTCTGACAGATGAATGTGTCAGTTTCTGATTTCCTTTTGGGCCTTCTGATGCTACATATGTATAAATTTCATCAAGTTTGATGCTGCTGCATAGAGATTACACCTTCTGCATAATGTCTTTGATTGACTGTTTTGAGTAGTTGGTGTCAATTATTTTAGAGTAAGTTTCAAATTATATCATGTTGAGCACTTAGCTCTTCTGTTGCAATTTCTTTGGCGATTCTCCCTTTTATGCAGAGATATCCTCATTGATAGACGTGTGAAGATTGCCCTTTTCTTTATTAAGGATTAAACTAAAGTGCATTTCTCAGTCTTAATCCAACTTCTTGCACTAATGTTGATGTTTTTCTCATAAGGTTCTTAAATCATTTTCTTCATAGACATTTCTCTATCGTTCTATGCATATCAGTGATTTTGATGGTTCCATCTGTTTTAGACTAGTTTTATGTTGTTTGATAGGTATTGTTCGTATTATAAGTCATAAAATAGTGGGACTACCAGACCATGTGCGGTTGTTCTTGTCCATGTGCATTTGTTCTATGCTATGTCCAGCCTTCTTGTGTCGGCTGTTAACTAAGCAAGCAAGAAAGTACCTACCTAAACTTGTTTGCACCTTCCGAGCCATCCCTTAGCATTATCAGAGACCACACTTATTAGCTGCACCGATCCGTGTGAAAAGAAAAAACCTAAAGAAGAAATGACAAATGATTCTCTATTGAAAGTGTGAAAATGCCATGGTTTGGAAAATGAAAGAAGGGTGCACACCTGCACCTGCAAATTTTGAGGACTTTAGGATTTGGTGGTCCATATTCTATTTCTATTGGTGTTCTCCTTTTCCCATTTATTTGGGTCATTATGAATTCAGCTCATGAATGCTCACGAGCTGTAAAGTAGGACTGTCAATGACTCATTTTTCTTGAATATGGTAGCTTCTTCCACTCTTCATTAATCAAATGGGGTTTGGTTTCAACTTGCATTATCATGGAATTTGATTGTAACACTTCCATGGCTGGGTATATTATATTGTTCTGAAGGCATACTTTGTTTCTTTTAATCTACAGATTATCAAAAATGAAAGTTAAAAAAAAAAAGGCTTCTAATAAAGTGAAGAACCTTCGATGATGACAGCTTGATATGTTTAGTCCTTTTTTTCCTTTGTTATTTTAGAGGTACATATTGAATTTTGAGCTTATCATTCAAAATTGCAATTAAAACATGCCGTTTTTGTTTAAGTGAATTTTAAGCACATTAAATTAATTGTTTGAAGAATTTTTATAGTTTTATAATTCTATCTAAATTAATAAAAATTTAAATAATTTTAAATATCGATAATTTAAATAAAAATATTCAAAATAAATATCATACATCTTATAATCAACATCTGATGTTTGGTTATAATATATTCAGTGCAAGCATAATATACACTTATCCTTAACATTTGTTGCAAATTATTATTGTTTCAGAAGTGTCATGCTATACAGAGCATATCAGACAAAATACATACTTAACAGTTATTGTAAAATATATACTTAACAGTTACTGCATATTATTAGTGTTTCAGATGTGTCATGGTACACAGTTGGGTGTAATTGAATCAAATTGAGTTGACATACTGTAAAGCTTGAATTTAAATTCGATTTAAATTTGATTGAGTTTTTTTTTTTTAAAAAACTCAGTCAATTTTATTAAATAATTCATATATTTTATTTTAACCTAATTTGACTCAATTACTTAAATAAATTTTTAAAAATATATATTTTAAAATATTTAAACTCGACTTGTATTTTAACTTAAACTCGGTTCGCTTTAATAAAATATATTTATAATATATTAAAATAAAAATATAAAATGATAAATATATACAAATTTGATTAAACTCATAAATTTATTCGTAGAGTCACATATTTAGAAGTTCAAACTCAATTTAATAATAATTAAATTAATTTAAAAAAAATTTCAAATTAATTTTGAATAACTTGCAATTCAATTTAACTCGATTATACCTTACTGTACATGGCATATGGCTCAAATCAACATATCAGAAAATTAAATGGGAGTGTCACTGATCAAGGCCTTTTCTCCATATAATGGGCTATCAATCTTGCTACATTCCAAGAGGGCTTTGAAATCAGATAACATAGCTGGGCTATCGGCATGACGGATCAATTTAGATGTAATCGTCTATGAAAGCTCGTCCAAAAAAGGGTATATGATGACGCCCACCAATCTCAACCATTGTACATTTATAAGGGAATTTCACTCCATGTATCATTTGATCATTGATAGTTTTGAACTTTTATTTTTATTTTTTTTATTGTTTTTATTTTTATCTTAAATGTGGTCTATTTTTAAAATTTTAGAATGAATTTCGAGATTTACGTGTTTTAGGGCCGAAAAGAGCACAAGCATCGAACATGCATGTCAAACTCACCAACCTGCACTGCATTAGCATCACAAGTAAGGGCAACATCAACTCGGTCATTTATCAATAGAGGCACTCCATGTGGCCAGCATATTTCAAGATATGCTTTTACAGTTTTTATAAAGTTCCTTGTTTCAGTATACAATTAAATGGAATCACTATCTTTGACTTATTGTTATTGATCTTTAACTAAAAGAAGAGAAAGCAATTAAATGGGATTATTGATCTTTGACTTATTGTTCATTCACAAAAAATAAATCATAAATCTGAATCCTTTCAAAAAAAAAAATTATAAATCTGAATGCAACCACAAGCACACAAGCACTGTACAAAAAGGAGAATTATTTTTGTATTATCTATAATATTCAATAATTATTTTTTAATAAAAATAGTAAAAATTATAAAATATATTAAATAAATTATTATTTTTATTATTGATATTAATAAAAGTAAATATTATATTTATGGTCTTAATTTTATTATTGATAATGAAAAAATAACAAACTGCAATAAAAATAAATAAAAATAAACAACAATAATTTTTTGTTGCTTTTGTTGATTTTTGTCGATTTTGTTATTTCAGTTGTTACTTTTCAATTGTTTTTGTTATTTGTCTTTATTTATATTTGTTGATTTTTGTTAAAAATAAAAAAATAACAATAAAAAATAATAAAAATTATGAGATATATAAAAAGTTATTATTTTTTCATTAATACTAATAAAAGAAATTTTTTTATTTATGTCCTTAATTTTATCATTAATAATGAAAAGTAATTTAAAAAATAATAAAAATAAACAAAAATCAATAAAAATAAACAACAATCAACAACTGACAATCAACAAAAATAAATAACAATCAATAACATAAAATTTTATTATTTTTGTTATTTTGTTGTTTCAGTTGTTGTTTTTAGTTTTTTTTTTGTTATTTCGGTTTGTTGATTTTTTTATTTTTATTTTTTTTAAATTATTTTTTCATTATTAATGACAAAATTAAGGACATAAATAAATTTTTTACTTTTATTGGTATTAATGATAAAAATAATAATTTTTTTATATATCTCATAATTTTTATTATTTTTTATTGTTATTTTTATTATTTTTAACAAAAATCAACAAATATAAACAAAGATAAACAACAAAAATAATTAAAAAGCAACAACTAAAATCGACAAAATCAACAAAAGCAACAAAAAATTGTTGTTGTTGATTTTTGTTGCAGTTTGTTATTTTTTTCAGTTTTTTCATTATCAATAATAAAATTAAGACCATAAATATAATGTTTACTTTTATTAGTATCAATAATAAAAATAATAATTTATTTGATATATTTCATAATTTTTTGCTATTTTTACTAAAAATAATTATTGAATTCTATAG
>CATIWM010125264.1:0-28578 GCA_949671775.1 Mallotus repandus | reverse complement strand
TTACAGCCGACTTTGGGTACTTTTAATTATTTAATATTTGTTGCCCTAATTTTTATTATAAGATACAAGAGTAATAAAAGGCTTTTACCTGTGGGCCCTAGATAACTTCTAAATAAAAGCCTAACAAACAGCCAATAACTTAAAAAAAAAAATAAGTGACCGCCTCTTAAAAGAGGCAACTATAAAATTATCTAAAGCGAGGAGGAGAAATTGTGCATCGCTTCTGCGCCCAGGCGCACCAGGCGAGCGCTTTTGACCTCACTGAACTAATTAACAACTAAAAACTAATTAACATGTAACATGCAGTAGCATCTTTTCAGCTTTACACACACACACACACACAGATCAATTCAAAAAGAGATGCTAAAGCAAAGGATAAGAATATTTTAATTAAACAGCAAGCAACGCTACTCATAGCCCACAGATATCCTTCCACTATATCATATATAAATCAAGGAATAATGGAGAATTCATGTAAGTTCCATCAATCAACTTTGTCTGATAAATTAAAGAAACGAATCAAACTTATAATGTACACATACATATGTATTCACACCAGTACTGACACAGTATAATTTCATACTTGTTCAACAACAAAATAGAGACTATGAAATGAACTCGCAGCAAAGGGACTGAGAGCACCTTAAAGTAGTCACACCAGTCCATCAAATCATATTAGCTATACAATTTGAATGGTATTAAAAATTTTGCTCAAAGGTTGAAGATTGCAGCAGCACAGACAAGGAGAAAGCGTACAAATGAATCCAACCCAACAACTGTAACCTCACACCCAAACGATTTTATTCTAATCTGCAAATAATAATGCCAAAAGATTAGTTATAGGCATAGTTTTTAAAAACAATATTCGCAAAATTAAGGAAATGGACTCATATTACACTTTTTTTAATTTTATTCTTTTGAAAGTTGGCCAGAAAAGCACAAAAAAGGGAAAAGAATAAGGCAACTCCTGTGGTTAAATGTGATAAGGATGCAAAGAATCTTGAAATTAAAGAACAAAAACAAATTGAATCTTGGAAGATGTTGAGAGCCACAAGAGAGTGGTGAGGGTAAAGACAAAAACAACCCATCACTGCTCTTGAATGTGAATTCCACACCAAGAAATCCTTCGAAGCAAACAGAGTGATATGTGGTGGTTGCAGATGTGGACACAGACAGTAACTAGTTCTGGTGCTTAGGCAGGGAACTAGTTGAACTAGTTAAACCTGCTTGAGTAACTCATATTAAACACAAATACGTTTTAATAATATTATGCTAATCTCTGCCTCCAGAAGGAGCTTTTAACAATAAAGCATCATGTAATTTCTGAAGCGACTTGTATGTATGTGCAACACATTTCAGGCTATCATTTTACCAAAATAATTAGAAAAACTACAAGAAGAAATCAACAAATCATTCATTAAAAAAATGCAGATTTTAATAATATATTGGCATATTCAAAAAAGAAATTGAAAAAAAAAAGTAATATGGCTTGAGAAATAAATATTTAGCATATTCAAAAATCTCATGCTAGCTAGCAGCAAGTTGTGATCTTTTGGAATTTGGAGATCACCAAGAGATGAAGGTTCCTGAGTACATGTGTAGAGGTAAGGCTAAAGGGAAGAATAGGCTTATTCATTAGTAAAATATAAATGTTGTTTAGATGGTCAAAAAAGCTGCGCCCAGAAGACGATTTGCATCTACAATTATAATGTGTAATATTTATAATATTACCCACATATCATATTACTTGGTGCAAACAGATCTCAGTCGTCTCATGCACACTTACCCATGTAACTAATCCATTCCCTTTTTCTCCAATTTCAACAAAACATCATAAAAACACATTCAGGAATCACATCTCTTTCAATAACCAATCACACTACTCACTACAGTTCTACTCAGTAAGGCACTTGTTTAATCGCATAAGTTGAAGCTAAACTAACTTGAATTGATTATCGATACTTCGCAAAGGCAATAGAAATTTTTTCGCGCTAAGGATGATTTTGCTGTGTAACAGCAGGGAGCATCTTTTAAATGTCCTGCTGCCCTGTTGAAGCATTGAGACACTAAGACAATGTTGAAGTAGTTTAACTATTGGTGTAATATTCATTCGTTAAGGAGTCATCTGCTAATTTAGACATATATAGACCAGATAGTATGCTTATAAAACAACAATCACTTTCATAACAATTTATAATCTTGCAGCAAGCAATTAATATGCCTGTTGTGCACAAAATCTGTAATACAAATTAAATATAGTAAGTAGGAACAAGAGAAAAAGAAAAACACACCAACTCTACAATGAAAATTCCAACAAGACCAATCATACAAGCTCTAGAATTCCATATTTCTGCAGTACTAGTAAATCCAAGAAATGGTGGTTCGAATTTTGGCTGCACTTTTGGCAATCCCACCTGAATAAGGAACACATCAAAGCCAAGAACACCCAATTATTTCTTAAGTTCCCTTCACTCATAATTCTCTTTGACAATTTATCAAACAGTTTAAGAGCATATAATATAACTAATTTCAACCATCAACAAAAATAAATGACTCAAAATCAAAGAAATAGAAATCAAAACAATAATGCATGTTATTGTTACTATCAAGGTTAAAATGAAATAGAATGATTAGATTAATGATAAAATCAAATCAAATCAAGCAATGAATATTAACCTAATCAAATGATAGAAACAAAAGAAAGATCCAATCTAACCTTAAATAGAGAAATTCTCAAGAGAAAACAACTGCAGAGGAAGATTAATCCTGTCCAAAAAGCTTGATTCTACTAGATAAGGAGAAGAAGGTGATCATGGGAGAAGAGGACGACGAGAAGCAGAGAAGGAGAGTGCGTCAAAATTTTTTTTTTTTAACAGAGAATTTGAAGGGTAAAAGTGAAAATGGTATATTCCAAAGGATAAAGAATACCTATTTTTTAGTTTTTGTAAGAATGACTATTCTTCAAAAATTACAAAATTATTATTCTATAGAATTAGTATTCCATAACAGAATTTAAACCAAAGTATTATGGAATAGCTATTCTATTCTTAGTCTATTCCTTGAACTAAACATGGCCTTACAGAATTTACAGATGTTTCATAATCTCACGGACTGACTTCACATTAAATTTTTTTTAAAAAAAAATAAAAAATCTGATTTTTCTCTATACATGTGCTTCAATTCAATATAGAAGCACGCATGCTGTAATTAATTAATTGAAAATTTTCTTCATATATATATGCCACTGAAAGACATTGACGGTTTAGGTCAGTAATTTGAATAAAAACACACAATTAACCCACGAAATTAGATATGTTTCATCACACAAAGTTTCTACAAATATTCCATTTTACATTACATTAAGTTTGTAGAAATTGAAATAAGAGGAAGAAACAGAGAAACCCTAACACTAAGCAATTGAGATTAAAGGAAGAAGCGAAGTGAAGAGCGAGAGAGGTTACCTCAATGACAGAGTTAGGTCTCGTTTCTTTAGCTTTAAAAACTCTGCAATTCTCGTTTCCTTCTTCCTGTTTTTGAATTTGCTTCGATTCCTCCTTTCTTAATTGTTTGCTTTATATACATACGCCAAAACAGTTATTTGGGTCCGGACTCACAATTATTTGGGTCCGGACTTTTCCTCACCCGTTTGCCTTCGTCCGATTCCCCCCCTTTTCTAAACAATAATTTTAATTTAGGGATATTACAAAACAAACCCTAACATTTTACTGAACTTTCAAATTCGTCCCTAAAGAAAATTCCCTTGTAAGCATATCCACCAACTTTAGAAAACTTACAATTTTAATCCTCTATCAATGGAGCTCACTTGAAGGGGAACATAGCTCCAAAAAAGTGTTTGATTGATATTTTTAAATGGTAGTTGATAACACTTAAGACATCCTATTAGTTCATGAACTCCAATTTGGAACTTTTTATGAACAACTTCCATTATTCAAATATAATTACTTAATTATCCGTATTTATTTAAATATAATTACTTAATTGTCTTTATTTATTTAAAGATAATTACTTAATTATCCCTACTTATTTAAAATAAACTAATTACTATATTTTTATATATTAATTTTCCTCCCTCCATCCTTCATATTTTGTTAATTAATTTTTTTGAACAACTTTTTCAAAGCTATAATATAAATATATTATTATATAATTTCATAATATTTAATTATATAATTTTTAATATTTAAAATTAATTTTTATAGTTGAATACAATTAAACATATAAATAATTAAATAACAATAAATATAAAATTTTAAAAATTTTAAAAATTTAATTAATATATAATAGTCATTAAATATATAAACAATAACAATTGTAAATATTTACCGGCTATAAGCTAATCACTATCAAAAACAACCAACAACTAATAGCTACACAACAATTTACAATTTAGCTGAATAGACAATAAACATACAATGACTAGACATCTAACTAGACATTCAACTACAAAAGTTGTCTCCCAGTTTTCAAATAAAACTTTAGAAAAAAAAAATCATGTTTCATTTTATATTTTCTTCATTCTTTGTCTTTTTCTTTGCCTTTAATATAATTCGTCTTATTCTTTTTACTAAACTTGAATATTTTTTTTTTGTAATATTTTCATTCTAAATTGTATTGTTTTGTAAAAAGAAAAAAAAGAAAAAAAAAAGTTCAATTATTTGGTGTCAAAAATGTAAAGAGTGGAAGGAATTTCTTGGACAGTTGAGAGCAAATTATTATAAGTGGTGCAACAATTGATCACATATGGATTTTCTTGGTTTCTTTTATCATTACTGACTTCTCCCGAAATAGTGGCTATTTTTTTTTTTTTTTTTTGGCATGGTTGACAACTTTTTTCATGATATATACAATACATCTATACTGCTCATCTAAGAAACATAGCTATACATCTATTCTAATAGTGTTACCATATCACTTAATCAAGCTATCGACTATTCTCCTCCTTTCATTACTTAAATTTTAACTCTGCCCCATGACCTCACCATGATCACAACAGCACCATGCGAACCTCTAGTTCTTATTGACACTAACAAAAAAAATTGATTAAGCAAAAGTAATTTCAATATGAAAGCATTGTAGTCCATAACACAAAATCTCTCATAGACATTTCATCAAACACCATTTATGCACTAAGTAGATTTTGACAAATTTTAAACATAAGGACAAGACTTACCTAACAAACAAACTCACCACCCAACCTACTTTGAACTGGAAGCCACAATGTTTCGCAGGTGGTGGTGGCAGCATCAACGGCAAAAGTAATGGTGGGACTCTTACAAATATGGTAAAAGTGATGGCGATGGTGGTAGGCAAATTGTCAGCAATTTTTCTTCAAGCTTTGCCAATTTGAAGAGATGAAAGAATTAAAATGTGGTGTAGAGATATCAACAACTAATAAACAAAAAATAAAAGAGAAAGAGGAGCTTGCCAAAAAAGGTATATATCTCTAAATTAAAGGTACACTTTCAGCCCACTTGAGATCCACAACTCAAGACAGACAGACGGACATGGAAATTGGGAGGAAACGGGGTAGTATGGGTTCTGATACAGTACTACTCAATTGCGTGGTCCAAGAGGCCCAAAGCATACGTACTTGAACTATCTCGTCATTGCTAAGGGTGGAGCACCAGATGCACTTGCATTCCATAGAAATGGGAAATCGTGCCGGCAAATATTCTATTACTTTATTTTTTAAAAAATAAAATTTACTTTACTAAAAATTATCATTAAATCAGACAATACATTCTCATTTTAGTGATAAAAGCAAAGTAAAAAGCAAGATACATGAAAAATAAAATTACTTTTGAATTTTTTCAAATTTTCAGGTCTGAAAAATATAAAAAAAATTAGTAAGATCGATATAAAAATTTTAAAAATTTCAAATGATAAATAAAATATTTAACACAGTGATAAGATTTATTTAAATATTAAGAACACTGAATGCAAATTATCCCAATAAAAATAATTACATCTCAAAAAAATTTTAAGGATTGTGCTTTACAAATATCAATGACAAACTGGAACAGAAAAAAATTAAGGATTGTGCTCAACAACTATCCAAGGAATATTGGCTTTTAAATTCAAGTTTATTATGTTTAATTTAAATAAAAATTTAATTACAATTTTTTTAAATGCTCTTATTATATAATATTAATTAAAATTGCAAATGACATGTTATTTTAAATTTCAAATTTGTATCAAATATAATATAATAAAATATAAAATTTACTTATTATGAATTTTATAAAATATTTATTTAAAATAAACACATTATATTAATAAAAATTCATTTATAAATAGTATCTATTTAGAAATAAAATAAAATTTTTGAACTAAACATTATGTCCAAGTTATATGGAGAACTCAAAGCTTGTGATTTTCAGCATGAAGAGTTTTTACCTATAAATAAAAGTGTAATTGAGTTAAACTAAATAGGTTCTGGTTGATTAAATTTAGTTAATTTATTATCGAGATAAGTTAATAATTCATAAATTTGAGGAATTGAATTTTAATGAATAAATTTATATAAATTTTTATCAAGTCGAGTTTGAAGTAGATTGTAAAATGTGAGGTCAAGTGATAAAGCTTATCCTATCCATGATAGGAATCTTTGATTTTAAGTTTTCAAAAGCGCATAACCCTCGATGCTTCCTTACATCTGATGTTTTTTTTTTTTTTTTTTTTTTGAACTACTACTTGTATTCAGACAGTGCATGGGAAATAAGTATGGCCTTTGTCCGAAAGTTGAAGCTCTCCTTTCTCCAAATTGACTAACACATAAATGCTTGTACATGCACATAATAAAAAGTGAGTCCCAAAAAAAAAAAAACAAAAACAAAAAAAGTGTTGAAGAAAGATTTGGTTCAGATATTGAGGGACCCTAGGCGTGGGATATTTTTGCATGGAACAGCAAAACCTGTCCATCAATAGACTGTTGAAACTGCGAGTGCTTCCCCTTCATTTCATATCAACTTTTCCTTTTTCAAGGACGATGATACATACTTTTCCTTTTTCAACCAGGATGATACATGTCGCGAATCGAAAAAAAAAAAAAAAAAAAAGAAATAGAAACAATTTTAATATTATCTTTAATATTCATTTAATATTTAATTTTTTAAATTTTAATTTTTTAAAATTATTTTTTAGAATTTAAAATTTAAAATGCACTCGAGTGACTCATTGTATAATGATTAATCTATAAATATTTTTTTTATTTTTAATAATGTAATTTATAAAAAATTTAAGAATAAAAAGTAACTGTAGCAAGTAGCAGTATTACTATAGACGCTGCTACTCTTGATAATAATTATTATTTTTTTAATTGATAAAATTTAAATAATTTAATTTTTCACTAAAAAAAAGTAAGAGAAATGAGAGTTCAAAGCATACTTTTTACATTTAAATAATTACATTTTTTATCACTTGAACTATTCGTAAATATCCTATCAACTTTCCTTCATCAATAAGCAAAAATTCCAAATTTAATCAACCCATCAAATTCAATGTACTAAAACCATAGACAAACCTAAAAAAAAAAAGACAGTTTTAATTTGAAAATAATTGAATTCTGCGGCTGCAAACGACTAGTGTCCTCTTCAAAGTCACAATCTTTTTTTATCAGATGTTAGATTTAGTACTCAAGAGGAGAAGCACATATCACTCTTCCAAAGTAATTAAATACATTAAAAAATTTTATCAGAACCTAATTTGATTAATTTTTTCACATTATATATATTTTTTTTGTAGAGGGTATGAAAAATTTAAAATTGAACTTTTTCATCTATTTATATCGGATGTGATTTATTATTTTTACGATAAATGATTTATAATAGAAAAATAGCCTCCATTATTATCTAATCCACAAATTTTAGTTTATCCGACTTTCAATATATATATATATATATTAAATTTCACCATTTACAAATGGTGGGGTTAGATTTTGGCTTAGTCACTATCCACTTTTAGCTAATACCTAATTTTCCAAAAGCAACCAATGAGAAAATTGTGGGTTTATGTATGATCACATGTTTTACTGCTATGGCTGCTAAAATTCATTTGCATGTCTATTATCTTTATATAAGACTTTACGTTTAAAGTTGAGTAGCGCACTAGTATAATCTTTTTTAAAGTATGTATAGGTCAAAATTTTGATATTTATCTTTATTCCAGTTAAAAAAAAAAAAAAAGCTTATAAGATTAATTTACAATTTACTAAGGTGTGCACGACTATGGATTAAGAATATAAGTTGTTAACTAATTAATACAATTACATATATAAATTTGTATTTGATTTTTAATTAATAAGCTGTTAACTATGGATTGAGATTCCTAAAAATTATGGTGAATTTTCTACAATTTTGAGAGATTGCATTCTAAAAGTTTGAATTATAATTACTTTTTTATTAGATTTTTTTAAATATAATGATATAAAAATTAAACGAAATTATCATTATAAAAAAGAATGTGTTCAATTTTTTCTCTTCACGATATGAGTGGAAGTCACTGTCTTTATGGTCAGCGATAAAAAAAAATAAATACATCGTATAGATTATAGATTTTGAGCCTTGAAACTTTCTAATAAATAAAAAATAATAATTTTAATAAAATGTATATAATAATAATAATACAGTATACCTATATTTAGCTTTTACAAATTGTATTAAATTTATTTTTTATGTAATTAATGATAATTATCTTCACCAATTTTTTCAGAAATAAAAGCAATTTTAATCTATGTGGTTTCACCTCATGGAAAAATTTATCATGAGAATTTTTTACAACATTTAAGTGTTTATGTTTTATATTTCATATATTTTAGTACCTCTCTAAATAATATCGCTAAAATTTATGCTTTAATGTTAAAATAATATAAATTTATAATTGAAAAATTATATATTAAGTGATACAACATTCAACTAACTCTACAATAAATTTATAATAAATTAAGTTTAGATATATTTTTTATTTTATTATGAATAAAAAATTTAAAAATAAATATTATATTAATATTTTTTTTAAAAATAATTATAATATTAGTCGATATAGTATTAAAATATATATGAAATATGAAATATAAGTATTTAAATATTTTTAAAAAGTATAGTACTAATTTATTTTCAGACAAAATCACATGGATTAAAAAAAAGGTAAAAAAAGAAGAAGTACGATAAAAACCCTGCAAAATAACTCACATCACATCACATCACATCACATCTAAAGGCAAAACAAAAAGAGGAGAGAGCGGGTGAGGTGATACGAATCTGAATTGTTAGGACAACCTTTGACCCAACATGAAGGAACCATCTTCAGTCACCTACCACTAACAATTTCATTGCCTGTGCCATTGCTCTATTATTATTTCCTTTTTTTTTTTGACCAAAATTTCCTCATTGTTAAACTAGTTAAATCATCATTTTATCCATTTTTATGTCCTTTTGTTATCATGGGTTACACCATAATATATTACTTCATTCAAATCTATATTAATTTTTTTTTTTGAAAAAACAATGTACGATTAATTTCTTGATAGCCCTTGTTGGTATATATTTTGATATTATATACTTCAAATTTAGTGATCAATATAAAATGAAGCAAATGAAATAGAAAAAATATTTTTAATATTTAAATATAAAAAAATATTTTTTATTTTTTAAAATACGTATAATATATATACATGGTCTTGACCCTTTACGTGATAAAAGTGTTGATTAATCTCAAATTAACCATGATTTTAACATTAACAATCAATTTTTATTGCTAATATGTGTGTTTAAGTATGTAGTTTAATTAGGATCAAGGACATGCTTAATAGATGAAGTTATGAAGCTTAAAATGTGTTTAAAATATGAAGACAAGGATGCTCATGAGTGGCATCGCGATTGTGAGAATTCCCATGATCTTAAAGGAATTAAGTGAAGTCAATATTTAAGAAGACAATGCTCTTACGATCTCCATCATGATCATGAGGAAGTCTATCATGATCATCTCTTTATGACCCTGAGATTCCAAAAGGTTGAAGAACAATTAAAGGCTATCCTCCTCACGAACCTGGTCACAATTATGAGCAAGCTCATGACTTTTACTTTGTAGCTCCTAACGACTAGTTCATATAAACAACAGCCACATTTTTGTTTTCCACGATCGTGAGCATGCCAATTCCTACAAAAAACTAAAGAAGCATTTAATGAAGAGAAGGATGAGTGGAGAATAAATTTTAAGACTTCAACAACTATATTATGCCTTCTCCTATATAAATACAAGTTTAATGCTTCATTTAAAGGGTCAAGAGACTTTGAGGAGAAAAATTATTATGTAAATGTCATTGAGCTAAATTTGTTTCTTGCATAATTTTTTTTTGCATATTCTTTACTTGTAAATAAACTCTTGTTGAGATTGTGATTGCCCTTCCTGTGAGAGTTGGGTGAGTGTTAGAGATATGTTTCTTTCATCTGTTCATTCTTTGGGGTTGAAGAACTAGGTAGTGAGGCTCTTTCTCTTTGGATAAGTGTTGCTCCCTTATAAAAATACTTGGTTGTAAAAGGTTGCGTGTTAGTCTTGAAAACACTTATGGAAAAGATTTAAGTGTGAACCTTGAAAATACTTCGAAAAAAGTTTAAGTGTGAGCCCAGAAAACACTTAGGCCATGTTTAGTTCATGGAATGGAATAGTGTGGAATAGAATTGTAATTCTTAAGGAATAGAATAGGTATTCCTAGAATAACTATTCCTAAATAATTACTATTCCATGCTTTGGTTCATAACCTAGAATTACTATTCTATTCCTATTATGTGCTTAAATTTAAGCATAATGACTTTGATATCCTTATTAATGAATTTCATTATTAGTATTAAAATTAAATAGTCATACAACTTTAGCATGTTTCATATAAAAAAATTAGCATGTATATTTTATTTCTCTAGAATAATGTAAATGCATAATAAATAAATAATAATTTAAATTTTTTTTAATCATAAAAATACAAACATATAAAATAAATAAATTTCATATAATTTATATTTGTCAAATCTGAGTTAAATTAATTAAAAATATTGAAAAATCTGAATTAAATTATTCTAAAAAAAGAAAAAGCAAGAACATGAACATAAAAAAGCTTAAATAATAAATGATGTCTCTAAACAAGTGTTCATTCTCAAAAGATACTGTAACACAAATGATGTCTCTAACCATTGCTATTACCACACACACACACACAGATATATATATATATATATATATATATAAGAAGAAGGAAGTTAGAAATAGCCTAGCAAACTTGCTATCTCAGCACTTTAGCAACTACAAATTTTACTTATGTTATCTAAAGGTAAACATCCACACTAATAAACAAAAACCACTTCTTTCCTCTCTTGGTAGTATCATCAACCTAACCATCCATAAGAAATTCTTTCATCCATCAATGTCAATCCTTCAATCTCATCCAATACTCTAAATAATTCTTCAGCTTTTTGTTCGATTGTCAATTCAACTCCTATGTTTTTGCTTATCTCCTTGCAATTCTTAGTCAATGTACAAAGAAGAGGGCATATAACTAGTTAGATAAGCTATTAAAAAATAATTAAGGCCATGTATAATGCAAACATTTTAATAGACTACAACAAGAGGGAGCAATAAGAAAAGTTAGGCTCGATACTAATAAATGTTAGATGAGCTATGTAGAAATGCAAATTATAAAATATTCAACCATTAACTTGTATCTTAGACCTTGCATTTTGATAAAGATGATGAGCATTTAAGACACTTTAATCCTACATACACCAACTATGATACTCCAATCCAATAACAAGACTTGTGACAAATGATCGGTGAAAAAGGTACTTAGCTGAAACTAATGTTGGTGTTGTTGGTGCAATTTAGGCAATATAATAATCTACTCAATGTCTCATAATTCAGAATCATGCACAAGGATCAAGCAAATATTTGTAATACATCAATATATACTCTCTTAAAAAGGTACTATATACTTCCCAAAATATAGCTAGGCTATTGAAAGAGCCTTTAAAGAAGTGGAATCTACATGCACAACATGGAGAAGAGGGAGACTCTAATAAATTAAAAAATGCATACAGTCAAAGAAAAAATTTCATAAAATTACAATGAAGTTGGGAGTGTTGTTGGCACATACAAGTGTATAAAGATACATAACAGAAACAGTTACAAAGTATCATGAACTTAGGTTACAAACAGAACAGATTACATAAGCAACTCCTCCCTTTAATACAAATTAAATATAGTAAGTAGGAATAAGAGAAAAAAGAAAAACTCACCAACTCTACAATGAAAATTCCAACGACACCAATCATACAAGCTCTAGAAATGCATACTTCTGCAGTACTAGTAAATCCAAGAAATGGTGTTTCAAATTTTAGCTGCACTTTTGGCATTTCCATTTGGAAAAGGAACACATCAAAGCCAAGAATCACTAATTTCAACCTTAAACAAAAATAAATGAATCAAATCAAATCAATAGAAATCACAACAATAACACATGTTATTATTACTATCAAGGTTAAAATGAAATAGAATGATTGGATTAATGATAAAATCAAATCAAATCAAGCAACTAATCAAAAGATTGAAATAAAAGAAAGATCCAATCTAACCTAAAATAGAGAAATTTTCAAGAGAAAACAACTGTAGAGGATGATTAATGTGATCAAAAGAGTTTGATTCTGCTATGTAAAGAGAAGAAGGTGACCATCGGAGAAGAGGATGAGGAGAGGCAGAGATGATGACATGAGGTAGAGAAGAAGATGATCAATTTTTTTTTATTGAGAATGATATATTTTGTGAGGATAAACGTGGAAATGGTCTATTCCATAGGTAAAAAATGCTAATTTTTAGTTTTTGGCAGAATTGCTATTCTTCAAAAATTGTGGAATTGTTATTCCATAGAATTAGTGTTCTATAACAAAAGTTGAACCAAAGCAAAGAATATCTAATCTTTATGGAATAGCTATTCTATTCTTTGTCTATTCCATGAACCAAACATGGCCATAGTGAATGGTTAAAGTTGAGCTAAGAAAAATGCTCTTATAAGTTTAGTATTGAGTCGTACAAAACACTTGTAACAATCTCGATCAATAAGATTGGGTGTGGATTAAAAATCCTAACTTGGAAATAAGTTAGGTTAAGGCATAAGATTGTTGATAATCTAAACTCCTTAAATCACTTGTGTTTTATTTACCCAATCCTTATTTTTAATTTTCTTTTGTATTGTTAATTCTTCTTAAACTTCATTCAAAATCTTAATTAGTCATATTCACCCTCCTCTAGGGCTTTTCAATTGGTGATAAAGCTTGGATTTTAGGTACTTAGTTGCTAAAATTCAATATGATGAGGAATGAATTTCCTTTTTTTTCAAACTTGTAAACTCTTCTTTGATGATAGTGACTATCCCTATTAGAAGCATATGATGGAGCTTTATCTAGATAGTGTTCCCATAAGACTTCGGGATGTAATTCTTGATGGGTAGAAGCCTTCTAAGGAGAAAGTGGATGATGTTGAAGTGCCTAAAGAAAGGAAGGAATGGTCTTAAAAATAAAAAGAAAATAAACACAAGAACAAAAAGACCATGTTGGTTCTTCTAGCATTAATGTCAAGAGAGAAAGGAGTCAAACTTCAATATTGCATTTTAGCTAAGGAGATATGGAAGACTTTGGGAAATCACTATGAAGCCAACATCCAAGTGAGATCTAAGAAAGTTCAATTTCATGTCTATGTGTATGAACTCATTAAGATGAAGCCTTATGAGAGCATTACCAAAATGAAAAATTGATTGAAGGCCCTCTTGACAATATTGGAAAAGTTGGGCAAGCACTACCCCAAAGAAGAAGTCAATACTAAGATCTTAAGGGGGCTATCCAAAAAGCATTAAGGATCAAGGGTAACCTCCATTGAGGAAGCTCATGATCTTTTCAAGCTTTCAACTGACATCCTCATCGGTAAGCTTCTTACTTATGAGCTTATCTTGAGGCAAATGGAAGAGCAACATGAAGGAAAAACAAAGAAAAAGAAGATTATTGCCTTCAAAGCCTCATAAGACTCAAGTGATAAAGATGACCTTGAAGATTTAAGTAAGGATAATTATAAGATTACATCATTCATAAAAATCTTTATAAAGTACTTGAAAAAGAAGAACTTGAGCAAGCACAAAGAATCTAAGAGAGGTGGCTCCAAGAAAGCTAAGGAAATCATATGCTTTAAGTGAAAAAGGCTTGACCATATTTAAGATGATTGTCCTTACCTCAAGCACAAATACAATGAAGCTAAAAAAAGAAAAAAAAATGATTCAAGGTGACTTGGAATGACTCATCCAAAGTCGAGTCCGAAGAAAAGGATCAAGGAGCAATCAATCTTTGCTTCATGGCCTTAGAGAGCAATAATAAGGTACCTCTCTTATCTAGTTCTTCTTGTGATAATTCTTATGATGACTTGTGTAATAATAAACTTGATAATGAGGAGGAACTTGATGATGAGAGCTCCATGTACAAAATCTTATTTTAAAGTGTAAAAACTTGCCTTTAAAGAAAAGGCTTCATAAAAAGGAGTTGTCAAAATTGTCCAAAAATTTTAAAGATTTTAAAGTAAGATTTTTTAATTGTTAGCTTCTTAAATGAGAAGCTATCTTGTGATTTAAAAGTTCCAATCTATTTGAAATATGAGTTTGATAAAGTTTAGAAAGAAAATGAAATACTTTGAAAAGAGATTTTAGAACTTAAAAGCTTTATTTTCAAAGTTCAAAAAGGAAAAAAATATTTGATAATCGTTTAGATTCTCAAAGGTTTTCACGGGAGAAATTTGGACTTGGTTATACCAATGGAGCCTTTACATCATCAAGTTCCCCAAAGTTAGTCAATGCTACTCTTACTTCATCCCTCATTTCTAATATAAGCATTAAAGCTCAAGATCTTAAGACCAAAACTCCCAAGAATCTTGGTGCTAAAGGATAGCTACAAAAGGCTAGTCTCCTTAAGGCTCAAGTTTTTAAAGCTAAATCTAAGAAACCCAACCATATTATGCATGCATGTATCATAAGCCACATACATATGAGCACTAGGAATACGTTTTGCTTTTCATGATTGACTCTTTATTCAATTTTTCATTAGGCATCAATTTGTATCATTCCTTTTTATTTGATTCATTTATTTTTTTAATTGGTATCCATTTCATTCTTTTCTCAATTGGTGCCACTATGTTTGATTATATTTATGCTATATGCTTACATGGTCTTTCCTTATTTTTCCTCCCATTTTTCACTTTGACAAAGAAAAAATTTTGGCATTTTGAATGATAATAATTATGCTTGAATTGTAAATAAAATGCCAAAAAAGGGGGAGAAACTAAATTTTTAATATAATTGAATGTTATTTGACTTATCTAACTCACCTTAGCATATATTAAGGGGGAGAAATTTTAGAACTATTGAGTATATGGTTAAAGGAAGCATTATAAAATAAATGCACACACATGCACTTAGTGATTTTTTATAATTGGTCAAAAATTAATTATCAAAGTAAAAAAGGAAGAGATTGTTGACCCTTTGTATGATTAAGGTGTTGATTAATTTCAAATCAATCTTGGTTTTGACTTTAACAATCAATTTTTATTGCTATATGTGTTTGAGTATGTATTTTATTTAAGATCAAGGGCATACTTAATGGATGAACCTATAGAGATCAAAATGTGTCTAAACATAAAGACAAAGATTCTTACGAGTGGCATCAAGATCGTGAGTATTCCTATGCTTAAAGGAATAAGGTGAAGTTAATGTTCAAGAGGACAATGCTCCTCACGATCCTCATCATGATCTTGAGAAAGCATATTGAGATCATGATAATCTCTTCATGATCTCGAGATTCTAAAAGCTTGAAGAACAGTTAAAGGCAATCCTCCTCATGATCCTAGTCACAATTGTGAGCAAGCTTATGACCGTCACTCTATAGCTCCTAACGGCTAGTTCGTACAAGTAACGACTTTATTTTTGTTCCCCACAATCATTACATGCATCTTTATGATTGTGAGCATGCTAATTCCTACAGAAAGCTAAAGGAGCATATAATGGAGAGAAGGATGAGTGGAGCATGAATTTTGAGCCTCCAACAGCTATATTTTGCCCTCTCCACTATAAATACAAGCTCAAGATTTCATTTAAAGTGTTAGTGATTTTGAAGAGCAAAATTATTATGTAAAAGTATTGAGCTAAATTTGTTTCTTTCATAATTTTCCTTTGTATATACTTTACTTATAAATAAACTTTTGTTGAATTTGTGGTTACCCTTCTTATGAGAGTTGGGTGAGTGTCAGAGATAGAATTCTTTCATTTACTCATTCTTTAGAGTTGAAAAAGTGGGTAGTGAGGTTCTTTCTCTTTGGGTTAATGTTCTTTGGGTTGATGTTGCTTCCTTGTAAAAACACTTGGTCATAAGAGGTTGTGTGTTAGCATTAAAAACACTTCTGGAAAAGTTTAAGTGTGAACCTTAAAAGCACTTGATAAAAATTTAAGTGTGAGTTTAGAAAACACTTAGTGAAATATTAATGTCGAGTCTAGAAAAACACTCTTGTAAATATTTAGTGTTGAGCCTTGAAAAATACTTGTAACAATCTTGATGAATCATATTGGTCATGGATTGAAAATTTTAACTTAAAGACAAGTTAGGTGGAGATGTAGGATTGTTGATAATCTGAACTCGTTAAATCACTTGTGTTTTAATTCTCTCCTTTCTTACTTCTAATTTTATTTTTAATTGTTAATTCTTCTTAAACTTCACTCAAAATTTTAATTAGCCTTATTCAACCTCCGTAAGACCTTTCATCCATATTAAATATGAATAAATATACTTATATATAAAAATGAATATTGTAAACTTGTATATCATTGAAAAATTGTTCAAAAAATTAATTAATAAAATATGAAAAAAAAAGGAAAGAAGTTAACATATAAACATATTGTCATTAGTTTAGTTTAAGTAGCTATATTTAAATAAATAGAAATAATTAAGTAATTATATTTGAATTAATAATAATTGTTTATAAAAGTTTCAAATTGGAATTGATGTCAAGGTAATTGATAGGTAAAAACTAGCTAAAATTATTTTATATTTGTTGGAAACTGGACTACCATCGACTATACTCTAACAGTTATCTTAGATGGTGTTTGGTTCAATTGATTTAAGTACCTGATAAAAGTTTTTTCTTAATCGGCTAAATTTTTCAGGTGTTTGAAACTCTAAAACTAGCAGTTGGTAGTTGTTTTTATCTAAAAAAATTAAGGATTTGATAATTTTTTTTAATTTTCTCCCATTAGCTAATACTATTATACCCTTATTAAAAATAAATAACAAAAAATAACTTCAATGAAATTAAAAGTATATAATTAATTTTTATAATTCTTAATATAATAAATATTATTTTAAACTAAATTAGTAATTAAATAATTATAATATTTATACCTATAATTTTTTTAAAAAATTTATAAAAATGAAAATTAATTATATTTTAAAGCTCATTTTTAAATAATTTCTATTATTAATTTTAATATTGTATAAATCAAAATAGTAAATTATTATTTATATACAATATATTATTTTTAAATAATTTACATAATTAAAAAATATTTTAAAATATATAAAATTATATTTAAAAATAAATTGTACCTGTAATTGTCATTTGACATACTAACATTACTAGCTAATAAAATTTTATTAAACAGTTCATATTTATTATCAACTTTCAACTATCAGTTATCGATAACTGCTATTAGCTATCAATTGCTATAAACAATCAAACTAAATAGACCCTAAAAGATGTTAAAGATGTGTAAATAGACATTTAGCTTCGCTTAATTCATAAGTTCTTTTTGAAGAATACAATATGAACTTACAAGATACCATAACGTTTTTAACTTTGATGATGCAAAACTTATTTATATTTTAAGTCTAAAAAAATATAGAAGAGATTAATTAATATTTTTTGGGAAGACAAAATAAATTAACTGTCAAAAAGACATTGCTGTCATTCCATAATTTTTCTTAAAATCTAAATAGACCGTCAATCGTATTTTAAAATCTCTAGTGGTTATTCATTATTTCTTTGACCAAAATAATACAAGTAACTTTCAAAGAGTTCATAAAGAATATATAAAAGTTTTAAAATTATATTAAGAAAGATAAAAATAGAAAATTAGCTAAATAATTAATTAATAAAATAAAAGGAGACTATTCTCTAGCGAAAATATATTACCATTTGTGTACCCATAATTAAAGGATAACTACAAAATTAGCTTTTGACTTATATATATATATATTTAATTAGTACAAATGGTTAATTTCCAACACCATAAGGGGGAGACCTACTCTCTTCAAACTGTATATCCACATCTTTTGCCACTTGAGCTACTCGTGCGGAAAATTAATATTACAAACATATATTACATGCTAATTAATATGAGCATTAAAGCTCATGATCTTAAGACCAAAACTCCCAAGAATCTTGGTGCTAAGGGATAACTACAAACAAAAGGCTAATCTCCCTAAGGTTCAAGTTTTTAAAGCTAAATCTAAGAAACCCAACCATATTATGCATACATGTACCACAAGAGTCACATACATATGAGCGCTAGAAATATGTTTCCCTTTTCATAATTGACTATTTATTTAATTTTATTGGACATCAATTTGTATCATTCCTTCTTATATGGTTCATTTATTTTTTATTTGGTATCCTTTTCATTCTTTTCTCAATTGGTGCCACTATGTTTGATTATGTTAATGTTGCGACTATGTTTGATTATGTTTATGCTATGTGCTTACATGGTCTTTCCTTATTTTTCCTTCCCTTTTCACTTTGACAAAGAAAAAAAAATTGGCATTTTGAATGATAATAATTATGCTTGAATTGTAAATAAAATGCCAAAAAAAGGGAGAGAAACTAAATATTTAATATAATTGAATGTTATTTGACATATCTAACTCACCTTAGCATATATTGAGGGGGAGAAATTTTATAACTCTTGAGTATATGATTAAAGAGAGTATTATAAAATAAATGCACATACATGCACTTGGTGATTTTTTAACAATCATTCAAAAATTAATTATCAAAGTAAAAAAGAAAGAGATTGTTGACCCTTTGCATGCTTAAGGTATTGATTAATTTCAAATAGGGCATACTTAATGTATGAAGTTATGGAGCTAAAAATGTGTCCAAAACATAAAGATAAAGATGCTTACGAGGGGCATCACGATAATGAATATTTCCATGATCTTAAAGGAATTAGGTGAAGTTAATGTTTAAAAGGACAATGCTCCTCACGATCCTGATCATGATATCCTGATCATGATCGTGAGGAAGCATATCATGATCATGATCATCTCTTCACGATCTCGAGATTCTAAAAGCTTGAAGAAAAATTGAAGGCAGTCCCCCTCATGATCCTGATCACAATTGTGAGTAAGCTTGTGACAATCACTCTATAGCTCCTAACGGCTAGTTCGTACAAGTAACAACTTTATTTTTGTTCCCCACAATCATTGCATGCATCTTCATGATTGTGAGCATGCTAATTCCTACAAAAAGCTAAAGGAGCATATAATAGAGAGAAGGATGAGTATAGCATGAATTTTGAGCCTCCAACAACTATATTTTGCCCTCTCCACTATAAATACAAGCTCAAGACTTCATTTAAAGTGTTAGTGATTTTGAAGAGCAAAATTATTATGTAAACGTATTAAGCTGAATTTGTTTCTTTTATAATTTTCCTTGGTATATTCTTTACTTATAAATAAACTCTTGTTGAATTTGTGGTTACCCTTCTTGTGAGAGTTAGGTGAGTATTAGAGATAGAATTCTTTCATTTATTCATTCTTTAGGGTTGAAAAAGTGGGTAGTGAGGTTCTTTCTCTTTGGGTTAATGTTGATTCCTTGTAAAAACACTTGGTTGTAAGAGGTTATGTGTTAGCATTAAAAACACTTATGGAAAGGTTTAAGTGTGAACTTTAAAAATACTTGAAAAATTTTAAGTGTGAGCCTAGAAAACATGTGGTGACTTGTAACAATCTTGATGAATCATATTGGTCGTGGATTGAAAATTCTAACTTGAGGACAAGTTAGGTGGAGTTGTAGGATTATTGATAACTGGAACTCTTTAAATCACTTATGTTTTAATTCTCCCATTTCTTACTTCTAATTTTATTTTTTATCGTTAATTTTTCTTAAACTTCACTCAAAATTTTAATTAGCCTTATTCTACCCCTCTAGGACATTTCATGCATATTAAAATATGAATAAATATATTGATATATAAAAAATGAATATTGTAAAGTTGTATATCTTTGAAAAATTGTTCAAAAAATTAATTAATAAAATATAACAATAAAAAATAATATAAAAAAAGAAGGAAAGAAGTTAACATATAAAAATATTATCATTAGTTTAATTTAAATAGATTAGAGAAATTAAGTAGCTATATTTAAAAAAATAAAAATGATTAAGTAATTATATTTGAATTAATAATAATTGTTTATAACAGTTTTAAATTGGAGTTGATGTGAAGGTATTGATGGGTAACCTAACAGCTATTAGTTACTAATTAAAAACACTAGCTAAAACTATTTTATACTTATTGGAAATTAGACAACTATCAACTATATTGTAATAGTTACCTTAGGTGGTGTTTGATTCAGTTGATTTAAGTACTTAATAAAGGTTTTTTCTTAACCGGCTAAATTTTGTAGGTGTTTGAAACTCTAAAACTAGTAGTTGATAGTTGTTTTTATTCAAAACAGTTAAGGATTTGATAAAAAAAAATTTTAGTTTTCTCCCATCATCTGATAGCTAATTTGTTTTCATTTTCAATTTGGACTATTATACCTTTATTAAAAATAACTAACAACAAATAACTTCAATGAAATCAAAAGTATATAATTAATTTTCATAATTCTTAATAAAATAAATATTATTTTAAACTATAATGAGTTATTAAATATTAAAAAATTTATAAAAATGAAAAATAATTATATTTTAAAGCTCATTTTGAATGTATATATCAAAATAGCAAATTATTATTTATATACAATATATTATTTTTAAATAATTTACATAATTAAAAAATTATAAAAATATATAAAATTATATTTAAAAATAAATTATTCCCTTAATTGTCATTTGACATATTACCATTAATAGCTAATAAAATTTTACTAAACAGTTCATATTTATTATCAATTGTCAACTATCAGTTACCCGCAAATACTATTAGCTATTAGCTGCTATAAACAATCAAACCAAATAGACCTTAAAAGATGTTCAAAGATGTGTAAATAGACATTTGGCTTCGCTTAATTCATAAGTTCTTTTTGAATACAATATGAACTTACAATATACCATAACGTTTTTAATTTTGATAATGTAAAACTTATATATATTTTAAGTCTAAAAATATAGAAGAGATTAATTAATATTATTTTGCGAAGACAAAATAAATTAATTGTTAAAAAGACATTGGTGTCAATCCATAATTTTTCTTAAAATCCTAAATAGACCGTCAATCGTATTTTAAAATTTCTAGTGTTTATTCATTATTTCTTTAACCAAAATAATACAAGTAACTTTTAAAGAGTTCATAAAGAATACATAAAAGTTTTAAAAATTATATTAAGAAAGATAAAAATAGAAAATTAGCTAACTAATTAATTAAGAAAATAAAAGGAGGCTATTCTCTTGTGAAAATATATTACTATTTGTGTACCCTTACTTAAAGGATTACTACAAAATTAGTTTTTGACTTATATATATATATATATTGAACTAGTATAAATGATTAATTTCCAAAACCACAAGAGGGACTCCTCAAACTAGATGTCCACATCTTTTGCCACTACTCGTGAAGGAAACTAATATTACAAACATATATTATATACTAATTATTTTTTTTTTGAAAGAAAGAAATTTTATTATTGATCAAACAATAAACTCTCCTCAAACATATATTATATGCTAATTATTATTAATACTTGACAAAATTTAAAATCTTTGCTATATATAAAAGTAGCTAATAGAAATCTTTTAGATGATAAAATATATAATTTTTATTAATTGAAAAAAATAATTTCAGTACATATAGCCATTAATTTATTTTTATAATTCTAAATTTAAGAATAAATGATAACTTTTTTTGTGTTTGTTTCTATACTTAATTAAATTTGTAGATTTAGTTTTAACTAATTGTGAATTCGCGCAATGCGCGAACTATAAAATAAAATTATTAAATAAATAATTGGAATTGAATAATAACTAAATAAATTAAAAATAAAATATATCACACTAATTTTATTTTTTTTTTAAATTTTTGTTGCCATAACTTTTAATTATAATAAGATTTATTTTTAGAATTATTATATCAATATTAAAGTATATATAATAGAATTTAGTTAAAAAAATAATATTAAGTAATTACTGTAAATTTTTAATTTTTTACTGGTTTGAAAAAAATATTTTCAGTGATTTAAGGTAGAAAATATGCAGTAAATAAATATTTTTAGAATTTGAGTAGTATTGAAATATGTATAATAGTGTTTTAGTTAAAAAATAATAGTAAATAACTGTGGTAAATATTTTATTTTTAATAAAAAATTATAATTTTTAATAATTTGACACATTAACTTTTAGAGTGAATAATCAAATATGAAGATAAATATTTATCTAATTTTTAGCTTAAACATTTAATATATATATATAGATTTTGATAGATTTAATCTATTTAATTTAAAATATGCATTGTATTTAAAACATAGAGTATTTGACTATTAATTAATTTATTAAAATTAATTAAATTTGAACAAGTCATGTAATAAAATTCATACTAATTCAAAAGTTTATTAATTAATTTATTAAAATTAAAATTTTATGATAAATTTTTTTAAAAATGGTTAAAATTGATTTTTTAATGTATTTAATCCAAATAATAATCACAACTAATTTCTTATGCTTAATATTATATTTTTAATTTTTAAAATTTATCAATAATATAATTATATATTTATAAATGTTAGTGAATCAAAAAATCAGTTTTATTATGTTAGTCATTATTTTAAATGACTTATTAGATTACTTAAAATTAATTTTTTTTTAGAAAGTTGGTTTCATTGAACCAAAGAACACCCTCAAAGAGGGAAATACAGAAACTCCACCTAAAGCAGAGATAACAAAATAAAATGGATGAAAATAAGTCATCCATAGAAGGGGCTACTCATGCAGTAACCACTATAATAACCAAACAAACAATACACAACCATGATTAAACCAACTAAAGAACAAACCCACAAAATATCCATAGCTCAAACCATAAGGGAAATACTCTATCTATGCTATAGGCATTGATGACAAAGATCCAACATACATCTCAATTGGAATCACTAAACTGCAGCTTGGCTTTTGCTCGATTTGCACCTCCTTATGCTCTGATAATGGGTGTAGACTCTGATCCTGCCTTGGATGTGGTTGCCCAGATTTATTATCATCAAATATATAACAAATGTAATGAACCCACACTATTATGAGTATAAAAACTCAGATTAGATACATTGCACAAAAAGCAAAAAAATCTGGTTTTGGATGAGTTTTTGGCCAAAAACCAGTGAATATTCAAGGAAGAAGATGAAGCTACAGTAGACAAAGGAAAAGCAACGGATGGAGAAAAAAAGTTTCAGTGTAATTTTTTTTCGAACTAAAAGTAGATGTTTCATAGATTAAATCAACATTACACAGTTAAAGGCTTTACAACATGTAAGCTTTAAGATCAAAGTAAGCCACAATACATATGTGAAAGGCCCAAGAGGAAGCCCAATATTATGTTTCTCAACATTAAAGGAAACCCTATTTGGTTGAGGAAAACAACAACCATGCCTAGCAGAGCCACTAGCGGCATAAAGAACAGCAACCTGGAGCACTTCGACCGACCAAACTTGCTTAAGCTGATGAGATCGTGGATTGATCTCAATGTCTAAGTCTAGAGAGATAAAGAGCTGTCGCAGGTTAGAAGTGTCCAGATAGATCTTGCACTGGATTTTCACCATTGCTGGGGAAGACAATCTCCACTTACAGTGAAGATCGGAGGACAGTCAGAGATTAGCTGCAACCTAGGAAAACAGAATCCAGGCAGAACAAAAGACAGTGATGTTACAAAGCCATCTGCACATTAAACTTAAGAAATTAAGCCTTAACAACACCATATCTATATATGTGGATATCATTATTTGATATAAAACTAAAATATAGAGAAGCATATATGTAGAAGGGGATGATTGCTAGGTTAAAAACCAGCAGCCACCCCCCTTAAAGAAGAAGAAAGTATTAAAAGATACAAACAGGACACTGTTCATTAGGAACTATCAGAGAGAAAAGGAAAACTTTTTCCAACCAAATAGTTGCTAAGTTTCAGTGTAATTGTGATTGTGACTAAAATTAAATTAATTTAACTATGATGTAACTATAGATATTTAATATTTTACAGTGTGGGTTGAATTTATTACAACTTTTTTCTTAATTTTGACTAAAATGTAAATTATATTAAAATTGTAAATAATTGAAAAATTAGAATAATTTTGTCTAATTTTAAAGGTTGCAATAAATTTACAACAAATTATGAACATTGTGATTTTTAGTATCAATTAGCCTTTTATGTATAATTTTTTTGAAATTTTTTAATACATATATGTATTTATATAAATGAAAGTAAAAATTATCAGATTAATTTTTATTTAATTATAATTATTAATATATATATATATATTACATGTATAAGTATATAATAATTAAATAAAAATAATAATTTTGATTTTACTTATATCAACATTTAATTTTATTAAAGCTAGCTAGTGAGCTATGATCTAATTCAATCGAATTCAAGCACTTATGGACAACTGTACTTAAGCTAACGTGCAGGTGTCCACCGGCCTACCACTAATCGGGAGAAAAAAATATCCATAACCTTCACCAACGCCAATAGGCACGCAGTCCACAACGCAAGCGCTACTCTTTGAGCACGTTAGTATGTTAATAAAGAAAGGGAATCTGTCTAAATTCGAACCAATCTCCGTACTCATCAACCGGTAGAGTTTGTAATTCCAGAAGATTTAGAAATAATTTTTTAAAAAATTAATTCTTTGAAGAATAAGGGTGACTCTCGAAATTTTTATTTTTTTGGTTCGTTATCATTCATTTTCAAAATTTAATTTTTGCAATAAACAAAATAAATTATAATTTAACTTAAAATAAAAATAAGAAAAATAAAAATTTAAATTTTCAAAAATCAAATTTCTTACTACAAAGTCAATCAGACTCTACATGAGTTGAGTTAGTTTAATATTGACTAAGTTGAAATTGATTTGTTTACTGTTAAATTGAATTTAAAATAACATTTTTATGTCAGTCACTATTCACCAACTTACATATATGTAAAATAAAATTATAAATTTATATACAAATTATTTATGAAATAAATTGTTATATATCTAATAAAAATTTGAATTTATTTTAATAATATATGTAAATAAATTTTTATGTTTATTATAAGTAAAAATTTTACATTGTATGTCTAGCATTAAATTATTAATATACTAAAATTACAAATTATATTCATAAACTTTAATCAAATTTGTTTGAAAATTATATAAATTGAAGTTTGCACAAATAGAACTTAACTTAATTATTAAATAAATTTTAACATACAAAGTTGATTGATTATTTTAATTAATGGTATTAAAAATTTATTAAGTTCTAATTATTCATATGACAATAAAAATGTTAAAAAATTTTAATGACTTATTTAACTCATCAGAGTTGAGTAGATTCAACAAATGGTAGTTGATAGGAAGTCAATTGAATTTTTGAACTACCTAATCAAGCTCCAAATAGTCCAGACGTTTACAGCCTACTTTGCGGTGCAAAAACAGTAATGCTGCGAGGCCACCACTACTTATGCTGAAACTTGCGATGTTATTGCAGACAAGAGAAAGCGAGTGTACGTACAGTAGTTGTCCAGAAATAATACAATAACATGATGAAATGACGAAAAAACCTTCCTATTCTTACATTATTAGTGCAAAACACAAGACCATTTTGGAGAATTGGTAAATATTAATAATTGAAAGCTCAAATTCCAATGACTAATAAAGAGGCTACACCTACATCCCTAGATTTTGCTTTTCTTTCAATTATTTTTAATTAGTATAACTGACAATGAAACTACAAGTTGACAATTTTGTTTGAACAAAATAAATGACTGCCCTGCTGCAGTGTTTAACACAGAATATTTCTATTTTTTAGGTCAGATATCGTCCCTTTTGAAAAATTACTACAATTTCACGTATAGAGAGTGTTGTGTTGTATTTTTTATTTAGGAAAATGAATATATTAAAGAGAAAAATCAAACTACAATCAAGTCCACCAATGCGATCTCTTCTAAAGCAGAAGGAACGCAATGAAACCAACTCGTAACCTCATCAGCTAAAGAAAAAGAGAATTTAACTAAATTGTAAGCTAACAGATTAGCTTGTTTAGGAATAAATGAGAAAGAAATTGATGAAAAAGAAGACTTCATATGTTGAATATCTGACACCACTAATTCCAGACAAGAGAGATTTTATATTTTACAGAGTCACAATTATTAATTATTAGTCTAATAAAAAAAAGTATTAAATTCTAATTAAAGGTATGAGATCCACCCATAAGATTAGTCAAAGATATAAGTCTTGGTGTCACCACGGATTGAACCTAAAACTCAACCGGTCTAACATCATTAAGACATATTATTACATTGATTATCAATGCTGTTACACATTAGTACATCATTACAAATTAATAAACTAATATACTATTACAAATTGACTATAATATTATAGAGAATAGTGAAGTCTAATTTAACTAGCAAAGGCAGAGACTTCATAACTTAAAAATCATGCGTTTAATTTTTAACGAGAACAATGTCAAGGATTTTATATTTTTGAGATTTAAGACTTTTATATACAGAATATTTTATTTATATATTAATTAATACATATTTTTTATAAAAATTTAAAAGAAATTTTTTAAAAATTAATTATTATTTGTCCCACATATTTTATCATATTATACTACTTGTTCATTGCCATTTAAGAGATTATTTTTTGTTTTTTATAATATTATTAAATAATTAATATTTTCTTCATTTTAGAAATAGTTTTATATGAAAAATATAATGACCGTAATTATTCTTAAGCCTTATATTCTCTATTCTAAGAATATTGACTATAATTTTATAATATTAATTTTCTTTTTTTGAGTAATTATATATTAGCTTTTTAATAATTTTTAATTTTAGTATTTTTATCTATTAAAAATTATTTTTAATATTTTAAATTATGATTATAATTTATTATTTATATCATAAAAATTAAATAAATAAATTACAATTCTTTGTTAGACTTTAATATAATTTATAAAGTTATGCTAGAACTTTGTTTTGAATTAATATAACCTAAATAAATAGCATAACTTAGTTAAATATTATTTAGGTTATATTAATTCAAAACAAAGTTCATCTAACTAGAATATATATATATATATATATATATATATATTGAGTTATTAAAATTCATAATTTTTTTCAAAAGAAAAATTTTAAAACTATTTTTTATTTGTTAAAAATTTATAAAAATTCTTATTTTAAAATACCAAAATGTTATATTTTATGTAAAACATTTTAATTTTTATATATAAAAAATTATTTTGTATTCCCATTAAACATTATGTTATTTATAACTAAAACATTTATCTTTTATTCAACTAAAACTACATTTTCCTTTTCTATTTAACATAAAAGTGAAAAATTTGTAACTTCTCATCCATTTTCTATTTTTCTTTCATTTTATCTATTCAATTATTATTATTGCTATACAAATTAAAAATATATGTACTCTTAATGCAAAAATAATTAAAAAAATTTATTACAATAGCTTTTTAAGTTCTCAATTCTATATTTGATTAATTTGTAATTTTCAATTTACTAAAATTATCCAATTAATTATTTTAAAATATGTATATTATTTACAACTCGCACAAAGCATAGATTGATTATCGGTTTAATTTAAATTATATCTAAATATACTTTTTAGTTACTTTGTATTGTATAAAATAGAAGTTAATTTAATCAAAATAGAAAAGCAACTTAAATTAATTTATAATTTTTATTCCAATTGATTTAATATTTAATATCTTTTAGTTTATGCCATACAAAATAAAAGTTACCCTAATTGAAATAGAAATTACAATTTATAACGCCCACCTAATACATTACATTTATTTGCATAACATGCATAACATATAGACATCAGAAATACATGAGATATGTAATTCCAATATTAAATAGGAGAAAATTATAAATATTTACAATTAAGTCCATAATATTAGGAAGTTAAGGATTTAAATTGAATTATTAATATATATATATATATATATATATATATATATAGGACTTAAATTGGTTAAGTTGATTAAAAAATATATATA
>CATIWM010125238.1:0-12874 GCA_949671775.1 Mallotus repandus | reverse complement strand
CTAGGATTTTACTATTTATTTGAAAATAAATATATTTTATAAGTTATTGTGGAAATAATTTGAATTGCGATATTTAAATGATATTTTTATGATTTATTAAAAAAACTATATTATTTTATTGATTATTGTGAAATTGGTTCTTAGTTGGACATTTGGCGTAGTTCGGGGGCCCAACCTGAGATTTAGTGATTTGGAAATATTCGAAGTGTGTTTTCTTGCAGGGTCGACTCTACTTTTAGTAGAGGGTTGTCTGTTTTACAAGGAAAACTCTGCAAAATTTTTGGTAGATTTCTCGTAAAGCGTGACATTGACATGTGTTGTAATTCTGAGTCTGATTAGCATTGTGTCTTATATCGAGTCAGTTTCGTCATTCCTTCATTTCATGAATTCATTTAATTATTTTATAAGCATATTTTAAATAAATATTATTTATTTTAGAGAACTCCGGGGCACGAGTAGTAGCACCAAGGCAGCAGAGAATGTGTCGCCCGACACGCTCCACCTGTGAGTTGATTTTATAAGATGTGTGTTGTGTGTTTAAATAAAATTTTCTAGTAATTAAAATAAAGCATGTTTACGAGATAAATTATCCAATATGATTATTTATTTATTAAATTCCTTAATTATTCATTTTTTATGAATTATTTATTTATTTAATTTAAATAATTATAATCCAAATTTAATTTGGAGATAATGGTAGAATGTGCTACCTAGTGGGTATCACTAGGACTACGTGCGCACGGGTAACATCTAGTATATGATATATATGTATATGATTGAGCTCGGTTGATGCATTGCTCTCGAGCCGGTAATGATATGAAAAAGGGATGTAACTCGGTTGATGCTTTGCTCTCGGGACATCCAATATGAAATAAGTGAAATGACTGTGGCAGTAACTCGGTTGATGCTTTGCTCTCGGGACGGCAGTTACTTGGATTAAGAGAGCCGAAAAGCTATTAGAATAATAGTTTAGGGTTCTATCAGTTTTCCATAAAAATAAATATTTTAAATGTCTTTTACGAGATTTCAAATTAAATTGATTTAAAAAATTTTAAAGAGACTCGATATAATATTATCGAGAAAAGTAAATGATTTTAATAATCATAATTATTTTAAAAAGAATTTTAATAACTGGTTTTTAAAATCAACATGCATTTTATAAAATTGATTTACTCAGTGAGGTCTGATTCCCTTCAATTTATTTTTTTCAGGACCTCACAGTCAGTCTACTAGTATTCCTCCTTTGCGCCAAGTTCGTTCTTCACCGGCAGCATTGTGTATGTTAATTTAGATTGTATACTGTGTAATTAAATTCTAGACACCGTAATAGTTAAATTTCAGATTTGTATTACAAGTATTCTGTATTGTATTTGAATATTGTGTCTGAACTTAAATATTGTATTTAAAGAATATTTTTTTATGCTTATATAATATTGTGCATTTATTATTTTATTGTTAAGCGTATCGTTTTAATTCCGCGAAAATTTTTTAAGGCTTGCTACGGGATTCGGTTACCTTATGTATCCTCAATTCCTAGTCCCGGTCACGAACCTTCGGTTCGGGTCGTGACGTTTTAACTCTAAATATAATTAAATCATCAAATAATTAAATACTATAATATTTATATACTTTTTATATTATTTCCGGAACTTAATCTAAAATCAACATAATATACAAAAATACTAATTTAACTAATTAAATTAATTTATACTTTCTAATAATCAAAATTATTATTATACATGTTAATTAACTATAAATTTACCAAAAATCAATTAAAATTCCAATTACACAATTTTCTCTAAAATTTATATTTTTCACATATTACTTCCGAAAATTATAATAAATTATCTATAATTAATTTTATAAAATTTCCTTCACAAACATTATTCCAAATAATATATAGTATTTATTAAAATTATTAAAATTTTTGGGCTCGGAATAGTAACCTGAACCAAAAATTCCAATAATTAAAAATAAATCCAAAAAATATAGAAAAATTATTTTTGCATAGCATTCAATCCTTACATCAACTTTAATACTCAACATTTAACCTAAAACTCACTTAATTAACAAAACATTAACGAAAACTCAAAAATATATTTACCTTGTTTTTAGTCGATCCGAAAGGATATCGAAGAAACCGGAGGTATATTTGTGAAGCTTGGAAGGAGAGGAGTCCAACGACACCGGAATCGCGGTCAACTGACGCCGGAATCGTCGCTGGCGACCACTGCAACTTCCGGTCGAAAACGAACCGACAATAGGGAAGGAAGGAACGGCGGCTACTGGCTGGATGGCAAGCTGGACGTGGTCACGTAGTGGCAAGGAGTAGCGGCGGCGATGGCTGGTCTACTCCGGTGGAGAAAGAAGAAGAAGAAGAAAAAAAAAAAGGGAAGGAAAAAAAGATGTGTCCCTAAAAATTTGTATGTTCTATCTTTTTTTTAAATAATAATAATAAAATACTAATATAAAAATAAAATTAACTCTCTCAACCTTAAAAATATACATAATAAAGACAAAATAATAATTAGCTAACGATTTATTTAAAATAAAATTAAAACACTTTTATAAATAATAATTAAAATAATTCTCATCACCAAAAATTTAAATTTAATTTCTTTAAATAACAATCTCAATATTATTAAAATATTTATTAACACTGCAAGTCTCGAAAATATATTTTAAAATTTTAAGAATAATAATTAGGGTGTTTACTCGAGGTGTTTCGTTTGAATTGGTTGAATGAAAGATTGAGTGTTGCTGACTTTTTGAAGATGGAGGGTGATATGACATCAATGAGAGAGCAAGTACAGAAGTTAGCAGAAGTTGAGAACAATTTAAAAAAAAAAAAAAAAAAAATTAAGGAGCTTTTGCAGTGGCTTCCTACAATTGCTATTGCTATAATAGTGTACTTGCTAACAATGGATAAGTAAACATTTGATATGTAAAATTGGAACTTTGTGTTGTTTAGGCGTATGTAATGTACCTATTATTAATGCTAATGCTAGCATTATAAGTTGCACATGTTAATGTCAGCTTAATATTATTAGTATGTAACTAACATGACAATTCAATTACTATAGGAGTTGAATTGTTGTTAATTAGTAATTTAATGTGTTTATGTGTTAAAAGAATGCATATGTGTTATTAGTTGGTGTTATATCTCACATTATATTACATGTGATATAGGTTAGAATGGAAAAGCCTTCATAAACTGAGAGGAATTGATATAATTCATAATATAACATCCATAAAGGAGTAATCCAAAATACAACAACAACATACCAGTCCTAAGACTAGTTGCAGTACATAATCCCATACAAATCATAAGCAAAATAACACACTTGATCTCAAACATTTCACTTGATCTCTTAGTTGGTTGGGAGCTGCTACGAAACCATCAATTTAGCTCGATTACCACAAAAACACATAAAATCATGATGCACATTAGGAACACCATCATAATCCTCTTCGTTTCCACCCTCCATTTTTTTTATTAGCAGAATACTTTGGGTGGGGTTGAGTGAGGTTTCTGTGAGTGAGGTTGAGTTGAGAGCTTTAAAACCCTAATCCATTCCCATCTATTCCTTTAAATATCCAACATAATGTACAGCTTAAGGAGTCCACGTCAATTTTAGTGTTTTAGGGTTTCCTTTGTCATTCAAAACGACAACGTTTTATGGAGGCTGGTATACTATCAGCTTAAGGAGTCCACATCATCAAGGCGAGGTGGAGAAGTGTAGACACGTTGGGCAATGGATGACTGTCTCATTTTGAATTTTGTAATTTCCATCAAAAAAGGATTAAATCAAAGAAAAATAATAATTAAGGGACTCAATTCTTCAAATAGAAGACAAGGGACTGATTGTGGAAAATCTGATAAGTTCAGGGACCAACTAATGGGTTTGTCCAATATTCCAAATAACTTTATACATTTATTTATTGTATTTATAAAGTATGTATAAAACCAAAAATCTCATGTTAAAATTGAGATTTCTGTTTAAATCATAAAATTACTTTTATATATCTATATAAAGTTATATGAAAAATAACGTAATTACTTAGTTGACCAACTATATCACTATTCGATAGTTGGCAAACTATACCTAACATTACTCTACCAACTATTGCTGACAGTCTCATGAAGTGATATTAAAGGGTACCGATGAGGAGTTGACATAGAATTCAAAGATTCACATATTCAACCACGACCATCAACTAACCATCTCATCTTGCATCTTTCATGCCTTTTGCCTATAGTTGTAACCATAATGTTCCACAATAGGCTGAGAATACCTCAATTTTTGTTCTCTTGTTGCCATTTGCTCATGCAATATGTTGCACAGCTTATTGATGCTGGAAACATCAATACGGTAGAGGTGGTTAAGCAAGATGTCAAGATGTTTGTGGTTGGCATGTCTATTATATGTTGTATGGTATTACGGTTTTCAACTTGAGTTACTGTCAGTATTGATCCCAATTCCCAGTCTTTGGGAAATTTCAAGTGCTCATTGTCCAAAGTATGCACTGTCATAAGTGCTTGTAGCAAATAGACATGCCTTTTTGTCGTTGCAACTTGGAGGGATCAATTACTGCACTAAGCTCCTACTGTTTTAAAATTAATTCCAACTAAATGCAATTTCTGGGATTTGATTCTTTTAACATACTCATTTAGTCAGGTTTTTCATTACACTTTTTGTTGATAACATGGATATTATTATTATCATTTTCAATTATTAGAAATGGAGCCGAAACCAAACGAGAAATACAAATTCAGAATAAAAGTTATATGAATTATGCAATGAGTAGAATTGAATTGATCTTCTGGCATGATATACTTATAATAATACATGCTTCCTTTCTTCATTGCTTTTCTGCATGACAATGCAACATTCGATTCCCCATATAAATATCAAAAAATTGTATATAGCGTTTTAACAAGTAATTGTGGATCTTACTTATATTTGTAGTCTATTATATGATTTTACAAATTTAAAAGTTCATGGATTGAGTACAATCATAAATAATATAGGTCAAATATTTTAAAAAAATTGACAATATATATTTCCTAAGAAAAATAAAACTTAAATATATCTAATTTTAATATATTAACTAATAATAAATTATTGGTAGGTCTAAGACAATTTAATTCTTATACAATTTAGATGAGAATATATATATAAATTTTTTATAAAAATGTCATTTCGATAATTAATCAACTAATATAAGTATATATTTACCAATATAAATTTGACTTAGATTCATCCAATTCTTATACAACAGGTGACAAAAAAAATTAAAAATTTTAATATAACTTGGGCATTACGCTAAAAAAAAAATCAAAATCTGTTAAAATTAATTTTATAAAAGGAAAAGTAAAATTTTACTAAAAATATTTTACTAATCATTTATTTTTTTTGAAGGATACTAATCATTTATTTAAAATGTGCTAAAATGAGAATTTTAATAATTAATTAATGTCTTAATTTAATGGTCAAACTATCTACTTTAAAAATGAAATGGGCAACAAATTTCTTAAATTGATAAAATTCTTCTAATACCTAAACTGAAATCCATTTAATAGACGAATATGTACTAGTCAATAAGCTTGTGTTTGATGTAGAAAAATAAACTTATATGTTGCTTGTTATTTATCTATTATCTTGATGGATGAACAAATATATATATATCCAAAAGAATACCTGCAAAATGAAGCTAAAACATTGCTTCTTTTCCAGCTTTTACGAATGGACAGAGCTATGAAATGCAATTAAGCTTTGCTCGCGATTGAATTTAATCCCTGGAGATTTCAAATTCAGCACCAATTGGTAGATGATCACTTGGGTGGTAGAAGTTCGGCAACCCACCAAGAACATCAGGCGAATTTTCATCAGGTAGTTCTAAGAAACGAACCGGTTTAATTTTGTCATCAGGGTAAAAGAATATATAATCAAGTGTATTTGTAAAGTCAGGGGTGCAATTTGTAAATGGTGGTTCTCCTCTTGTACGACCATAGACACTGCACAAGGGAATAGGAAGATCATCCAAGCATTCTGCTGATGGCACAAATGACGAATTCCCAGAAACAAGATACTCATAAACCTGAAACAAGACATTGGTAAATAAATAACTCAGCAGGAACATAGACTTGTTTCCAAATTGTACAACTATAAAGCCACATTACAAATAAACTGTACATAATACACATGAGAACAACTCCTGATATTTTCAGAATGAAAATTTAAAGATAACAAGTAAAAGGGAAAAACACAGACAACAAGCAAACCTTGTCCCCTGGGGTTGAGTTGAAGTCGCCAGCCAGAAAAGTGGGCGGTGAACATTCAAATTTCTCAGAAACTAGGATCTTAAATTGAGATAAGCGTGATAAAAGATATTTAGCTTGGGCAAGCTTCACATCAGCCCATTCTGGATCCCTGAAACAAAAATTATCAAAAACATGCATTCTAACTTGAATATTTGAAGGTTACACATTTGTAGAAGACATGTACGAGTACATGATGCCAATATAAATCATCACAAACTACGATTACCACTTACCAATAAAGGTGCGTGTTTGCAACAATAATGATGTCATGAAAAACATTCTTGAGTTTAAATGCAGCCATGATTCCAACACAGTCACGTTTCAATCTTACACGAGGATCGTTAGGATCTCCGCGATCTTCAGCAGTACTTTTTGATGAGGCACCTGAAAGTAGATCACTGGAGTGAGCCAACAGCTAACATGTCATATTCAACCAAATTAATCAGATATGTTTCTAATATGGCAAAATCAATGATGAAAAAGCATTCACAAACAAAAAAATGCAAATTCACTAGAAAAACAAAATAAAAATAAACAACATGCTAAAACATCTAAGAGCCCTTGTAGTTATGCCAAATAAAAAATTAGACCATTCACATTTTGTATTTGTTCAATTGTGTTCCTGACTTCTACTTTTGACTGATTGAGAACCTACATACCACCTTGCAACCATGCAGCCAGAACCATACCTTCCTTATCACTTCATAACCAAACATAACCCAAAATGTTTTTCCATGATTATAGAAGATATCAATGTAGCTGTCGAGAACTTGAAAAAAGATTTTAACTTGCTGGTGGTACAGAAACTGGTAACTGATTGTGCCAGCTAGCTAACCTATGTATTGCAGATAATTTTAGTAGATTTTAATATCTACTAAAACCAGACTAAATAAAATAAAAAATAAATAAAGATCATATGGTTGCCCAGGAATTTCCAAAAAAAAAAAAAAAAAAAAAAGGTTGCCCAGGAAGGGTGTTGTTGAAGTCACTAGAATTGGTGAAGCAAGAAGACTGAATTGTTCTTACTCTTTATGGTCAGCTTCTCCTTAAAATGAAGAGAAGCTATTTCCATGCATTCAACTTGTGATCTTTTGGTTGTAATGGAACAATATTACCATTACACCAGGACACGAGTCACAGTCAAACATGAACCAATCAACAACCACCTAAATTAACTTGAGCTGTTAACTAGGCCAATTAGGCAAGGACTAAAAGAAATTAGTTGCTGGATCCAACAAAGAGACCAAAGCAACTACCAAATTATCCTCATATCAAAAAGGATAGCTGCAGAATGATTAATAAGACAAAAATGGAACCAGAACCAGGTTATAATTGTCATGAGTTTTTTTAAGTTAGTTTTATGTAAAAATTCACGGAACAAAAATTTTCGTTAGCTTGTGGATGAATGAGACTTTTCAAAGTTCTAATCCGTCAAAAATTCTACATCGATGTTATGTCACTCTTCACGACTATGTTTCCAATTTATAGTGGCTGGGTGATTTGAGGGATGTTGATTTTGCACATCAAATGACATGGCATCAAGGGTCTGAAAGGTTCCTGTTTTTGCGAGGTTGGCTTAATCCCGCCACTTATTCCATGTGGCCTTAGGTCCATACTCCATAGACAAAGGTTAAGAAGCATATGGTGCCCTATTGACAGGCCTTGTCATGAACAAATCAAGCCAAATCTCCCACTCATCCCAAGGAAAAAGCAAGAGCCCTGTCACTAGCTCTGTAGCAATCCCTCTAAGAATCATTGAATGGTGTTATGATTTAGGTACATTAAAACAATTCTTATGAAACAAAGAAAATAGAACAGCAAAAGAAAATTTGAAAAGAGAACAAGAAACTGAAAGGAAAAGAACTATAAAAACTACCATTTTTTGGTTCAACACTTTTGTCTCCACTGGGATCTGCTTCAATTGGTTTATCTCCACACAAACAGGACTCTTCCTGAATTGAGTTTACAAGATCATTGTACTCTATTCTCTCTTCTAAGAGCAACTCTGCACTGAAACATGGTGCAAATAATTGAGTAAACAACTAAGAAACTGAAAATACCTGTAGATAAGGACTTTCATGCAATGATGGAATGTACAGTTACATGCAAGTAATGTTTGAAATAGAATTAGAGAGGGCATGGGAGGAGTGGGCATTCTTAAGGGGCTCAGGTTCCTTGCGGTGGCAGAAGATGAGAAAACAATGATCAGGAATTGTAAGGCGTGCTGTTATACCAAGAAAACAATATGAAATCCTGAAGCACATCACTGTTTACTGAGAGTAAACTAGGTGCAGTACCAGCAAACCAATGTGGAAATGGAATATAAAGGGAATATCCTCATTAAGGAAATGTCAAAAATCAAAATAATAGCATGAGTCTGGACAATGACAACATATTATGATCCTTCAAAGAGAAAAAGAGAAAGAATTAGGCACATATACAATTTACGGCCTAGGGAATAATGTTATCAAAACTGCTTCGTATCAAGTTGTGAGTATCACAATGTTCAGAAAAAAAAAATGCGAATCACACAAATCTTGTTGCCCAAGAAAAACACCATGTTTGTTTATGATCTATATTAATAAGACAAGCGACGTCCAACTCATTTAATGAACAAATCATGTTGAAATTCAACACGAACCAACACATACAAGCACACACAAAAGGAAAGTGTCTGACTAATAATGTGTTAAACTTACTGACATGTTTAAACTGAACTAACTGGGTTAAGACAAATCAAAGAAACAACTAAAAATAAAATTTAGCTCATGCTTATCAGTTTCAAGCATAATAATAAAATAATATTAAGTAAAAAATAAAATCCAAACACTACGGAAATTTGAATCCACTGATTTAAAAACGAAATTTAAAAAGTACTTATGACAATAGATATTTTTATCCATGACCATTATATGTACATTAAACACATCCTTGTATACTGGTAATAAACATAGTTACACACTGTACAAGACATTAATAAGAAATTTGCCTTTTGTTTCTGTTATATTACATAATACCTTCAAAATTCAACTCACATAACTTTGAAGAATAGGTGCTAGATAGCCATTTATAAATGCTAAATGCTAAGGGGCTAGCTAGATACCGCTAAAGCATTGCTGTTTAGTGGTCGCAAAAGAAAAAAGTTTTACTATTTCTTTAGCACTAAACCAAGATAAAATCTAATCCAATGGCAAAGGCATAACAGTCCCACATACAAATAAATAAATGAAGTCATCAACTGAGTATCAAGAGATGGGTCCTCTCATTTGTTTCAAAATAAGCTTTAAGGTTTGTTTTACTCCAAATAGTTTGAACTTTGAAGTTAGGTCTTCTAATTTGAATTGTACATGCTTAAGGCAGCATACCTGTCATTCTTATAAAAAATCCCACAGCCATCACGTTTCTGTCCACTCCTCTGAATATAAATACTGGAATAACCATGGCTTTCCATGTTTTGCTTGTAAAAGCTATCATACTCATCCACCTCCTGCTAAGATTTTGAAATACAGAAATATTTTTGTCAATCACTATGTATACATATGCTACTGCTACATGGGAACTCAATTGAGGAATAAAATTAAAGTTTGATTTTCCAGATAGAAGACTTGAATTTTATCTCCTTCCTAATAGCAGATAAATGTGAAAAAGCACCTGTAAGCAGAGGAAGTCAGCTCCAAGATTCTTGAGAATAGTTAAAATTGCCTTTGAGCGAGACTTCCACCTGTTATTGACCATGAATGGAAAGTGAAAAGTCGCTTAATTTGTTCTTTGAATGTCAAAAGAAAGAGGAAAAAAGAGAGAAAAGATACAACAATTTATGCATTGGTTGACAAAACAGAATAAAAAACTTGAGAAATAGAAGCTTAATTCCTCTCCTTCATTCAGTGTATAAACATATTTATACACAAGTTCTAGGAGACACTACATTAATTAGTATGGTTGAGACACTACATTAATTACAAGTCTGATTGTCATAATGCAGATCTGAATGTCAGAGTACAACAGAATCATATCTAATTGGGTCTGATTATCAGAATACAATCTGATTTCATAATGTATTCTGACTATACAGCCTGTAACCAACTAATTCCTTTGACATCCCCCCTGAAATTGATGCTGGTAAGTCAACAAGCATCAATTTGCTAACAAGAAAGTTATATCGCTGACGTGTCATGAATTTGGTAAAAATATCTGCAATTTGTAGAGCAATTGAGATATGTGGGAGAGTGACAACTTGACGATCATAGGCCTCCCGGATAGAGTGGCAGTCAACCTCTATGTGCTTTGGGCGTTCATGGTAGACATGATTGGCAGCAATTTGGATGGCACTAGTGTTGTCAGCATGTAAGGGAGTAGGTTAATCTTGGGAGAAACCAAGCTCTGTTAGAAGACCACGCAACCAAATGATCTTGGAGCATGCAGTAGACATGGCGCGGTACTCCGCCTCAGTGGATGATTTGGAGACCGAGTCTTGCTTCTTGCATTTCCAAGAGATAAGAGCAACACCAAGAAACATACACCATCCTGTAGTTGATTTTCTTGTATCCGGGCAGCCAGCCCAATCTGCATCACTATAGGCTTGTAGGATAAGGGAAGAACCAGTAGGAAAGAATAAGCTATGACTAAGTGTGCCAAGGATATATCTAATGATGCTTCGGAGATAGGTGGAGATGCCGAGGGGCTTGCATGAACCTGCTGACAATATGTACAGCATAAGAGATGTCTGGGCGGGTGATAGTTAGATAGATAAGACTCCCAACCAACTTTCGATATAAAGTAGGATCCTCAAGAAGTTCCCCTTCATCACATCGATATTTCACATTAATTTCCATTGGGGTGTAACAGAATTAGTGTTTGTGAGTCCTGCTAGCTGAATCAAATCCATAATATACTTATGTTGATTCAAGAAGATACCTTGAGGTCAATGATGTACCTCTAACCCTAAAAAATAGGTGAGTGGGCCGAGATCTTTCATGTGGAAAGTAGAGTGCAACAAATTCTAAAGTTTAGAAATAGCCTCCATATCAGATCCGGTGATAACAATGTCATCCACATAGACAAGAAGAACAACTATGCCCTTGGATGTCCATTGGAGAAAAAGTGAGGAGTCATACTGACTTTAAGTAAATGAAAAGCCAAGGAGAGTCAATCGAAACTTTTCAAACCATACTCGTGGTGCCTGCTTCAATCCATACAAAGAGAGTTTTAGTTTGAAAACATCATTAGGGGAAGAAGTAGGCATACCATAGGGAAGTTTTATGTAAACTTCCTCCTTGAGATCACCACGTAAGAAAGCGTTCTTTACATCCATTTGATGTAAAGACCATGATTGTGATGCAGCAAGCGTGAGTATTGTTCGTACAGTGGTCATTTTGGCTATCGGTGCGAACGTCTCATCATAGTCTAGGCCATACTCTTGCTTGTTGCTAAGAACCACCAACTGAGCCTTGTAACGTTCTATGGATCCATCAGAACGAAGCTTGATAGAGAACACTAACTTACTACCAAGAGGTTTCACAGATGGTGGACACGGAACAACATACCAGGTCTGGTTTTCTTCAAGTGCAAGAAGTTCTGTTTCAATAGCTCTCCGCCAACATTCATGCTCCATTGCCTGTTTATAGGTTGAAGGAATAAGAATAGAAGACACAGTGGCTGTCAAAGATAAAGGAGAGGTGAAACCATACCTATCTGGTGGTCTATGAACTCGAGTACTTTGTTTAAGAGGTGCTTGTGCAGTTGCTGAAACAGGATCAACATTAAAGGAATGAGCTGAAGGGGGCCCGAGAGGTGCTGAAATCTTGCGTCGTTGGTAGACTATGAGAGGCTAAGAAGGCACATAATCTATAGAAAAGTTAGTAAACATTGGCAAAACAGAGAATGAAGGAGAAAGACCATCTTTATGTGTGGAGAAAAAATACTGATTTTAAAAAAAAAAATCATATTTCGAGAAACCCGAATATGTCGTAGGTTGGGATCATAACAAAGAAAACCTTTTTGGTGCACCGAATATCCTAGAAAAGCACATTGAACAGCTTGAGATGTTAATTTTGTGCGTTCGTGTGTAGGAAGATGAACATAGCATACACAACCAAAAGTATGAAGATTAGAGTAATTTGGAGTATGACCAAATATACTCCAAATAACCGAAAGAAAGGAGAATCATGGTTCAAGGAGGGAGAAGGCTACCTATTGATGAGGTAGACAGCAGTGGAGAGAGCTTCACACCAAAAACGAGAGGGTACAAATGACTCTAATAGAAGGGTGCGAACAACATCTAGAAGGTGTGGGTTCTTTCTTTCAGCCACCCCATTCTGTTGAGGGGTTGAAGGACAAGACCTTTGAGAAATTATACCATTGTTTTGCAAAAATTCTTGAAATAAATGAGACATATATTTACCCCTATTATCAGAATGAAAAATTTTGATATTGGCAGAAAATTGGGTCTGAATATGTGCATAAAAAAACTTAAAAAAAGAAAACAATTCATCTTTAGAATGCAGAAAATAAATCCATGTGAAGCGACTATAGTCATCAATAAAAGTGACA
>CATIWM010125230.1:0-10923 GCA_949671775.1 Mallotus repandus | reverse complement strand
AAATTTCTAGGCATTGCCCGGCGGTTACCCATTCTTTCTTTGGACGATGCCATTTTATTTGGAGAAGCTACTGCTAATGAAGTCACTACTTTGAAATCTATCCTTACCGATTACTTCAATGCTTCAGGCCAAAAGATCAATCTCCATAAATATAAGATCATGTTTAATAAGAATACTAATAACATGATCAGGTTTTGCATTAGCACTGAATTCAACATCAAGGAATCATCCTATTCTTCTTCTTATCTAGGTGTTCCCATTGATTGGGCAAAAACCAAAAAATTGCTTTCCAGTTTTCTGATGGAGAAGACAAAATTCAATCTTGGCGGAGAAAGTTCCTCTCACAAGCTGGGAGAGAAATTTTAATAAAAGCTGTCTTTCAAGCTCTTCCTTCTTACTTTATGAGTGTCTTCGGGATTCCTAACAGCATTATAAATGAAATGGAGAAAATCATATGAAGATTTTGGTGGTCTCAGCAGTATACGGACAGGAAAAATCACTGGATCAGTTGGAAAAAGATAACAAATTTAAAGGAAATGGGGGGAATGGGTTCTCGTGAGCTTCTTCTCTTCAACCAAGCTCTGTTGGCCAAAATGAGTTGGCAATTACTAACCTCTCCTAACACTCTCTGTGCTAAAGTCATAAAGGGAATCTATTTCCCTTTCTTGTCCTTTTTAGAGGCTAGACAAGGAGGCGTACCTTTGTAGATATGGTCCAATATTATCTACGGTTCTGCTTGAGGAAGGGATTCAGTGGAATGTTAAAAATGGCAAGGATATAAACATCTGGTCAGATGCTTGGATCCCTACCCTGCTAGGCTTCAAAATTGTCTCATCACACCCCTCAAATTGTAGCCTATACCTGGTTAGGGACCTCATTTCTCAATCATCTAATCACTGGAATCAAAACAAGCTTAGGGATCTTTTCACAGAATCTGAATAAGCTGCTATCAATTGCATCCCTGTCATTAATCATCAAGAAGCAAAAGACAACTTAGTGTGGCACTTCGAACGAAATGGCAAATACACGATGAAATCAGGATATGAGACTCTAAAGCAGCAGCTGCCCAATCTACAAGGATCACCATCCTCGTCAACTAATTTTCTCTCAATTTAAAATTTTGGAACTTAAAGGTACCTCCAAAAATTAAAATATTTATATGGAGATGTGCTAACAATGTTATTCCTACCGGTGAAAATCTTAGCTTCAGAGGGGGGCGACAGCACCTGTGCTAGATGCAACCAAGGCACAGAATCTTTAGAGCATCTCCTTTTTCTCTGTAATTTTTTAAGATTAACCTAGCATGCAAGTTCTCTCAGGTTCACTCCTAACACTATTGGTGTTAATAACTTCGCCTCATGGTGGGAAGGTACTCATATTCTTTTTAACCAACTTGGAAACTCTGATCTTATTAACCTAGTTGCAAGAATCTGTTGGACTATTTGGAAAGCAAGAAATGAATTGTTGTTCAACAAAAAGGATGAAGACCCCCCACAAACTATCTTCAAATTTAATCAGCGCTGGTCTGATATGCGTTCATTAGATAATCCTATCCAAGCTTTACATAATAGCCCTCCTCCCACTCGGCATGATGGTCTTTGGCATCCTCCAGATATCAACAGGTGGAAAATCAACTGTGATGCTGCTTTTTCTAGCGAAGACAACAGCTGCAAGATTGCATTTATATGCAGCGATCAACATGGAGCAGTAAAGCACGTATTTTCTAAGAAAAGCTCTAGTCAGTCAGCATTACAAGCAGAAATGTTGGCTATAAGGGCAGCAATCATGTTCACTAAAAATCATGATTCAATGCGATTTGTTATTGAATCAGACTACAAAGAGGTAATATCCCTCATCAACAAAGTTTCAGGTGATCCTCCGTGGGAAGTTAACACCATTCTCCATGAGTCCTCTGTTCTTCTAATCCAGTTAATCCCTAGAACGGCCAACAAGGTTGCTGATTGGCTTACAAAACACGATTCAAGTCTTCTTTTAAGTGATAGAACTTTTAATGTTCATCCTCATTTGCTCAACCTTCTAAAGGCTGATGCTTCTGTTTCTAGCTCTTAGTTTCTCTTCTCTCCTCTTTCCTGATGTATAAAAAAAAAAAATAAATAATAATTGACATATGAAACCATTGAACTCGGTGTGCACAGAAGGGCCTCTTAGGCCTAGCCTAAATAACGCAGTCGAGCGTGCCAGGTCTCAGGCCTGGCCAAGCCGAGGCAGTTTATTTCACACGAGTCGCGACAAAGAAGTAAAGCTAACCTAATCCTGATAGTCCATTGCCTTGCTCTCACTTCCTAACGACACAAAACAGAATAATGAACTCCTAATCCTAATTCTATTTGTCCTCTCGATAACCTGTCGCTGTGAAGCCATATCCTAGGTTTCTTTTCAGCATAAAGTTGGCTGTAGAATATTACTTCGAATCAGCGGTTGATGCGAATGTTAAATGTTTGATCGCTTGCACTCCACCTGTTTGATTGAATGCTCAGAAAAAGAAAAGACACCATACACGAAAACTAGCGTAAATGGCCTCGAAAACTCTATTTAAATGGTCAAAACAGATCACACCTTCTCAAGTTGAGCAGTTGATACAGGCTGAAAAGGACGTACGGAAAGCTATGCTTGTGTTTGATTCTGCCACAGCAGAGTATTTTAACGGTTTTAGACATGATTTAGAGTCATCATTTCTAAGTTACTCTCAGCGAATCAGTTTACGCCAGCAGAGAATATGCTTAATAGAATGAAACAAGAAAAATTCATTATCACTGAAGATATATTCCTCTCAATTTGCAGAGCATATGGTAGAGTTCATAGGCCATTAGATGTCATCCGGGTTTTTCACAAGATGAAAGATTTTGAATGTAAACCAACTCAGAAGTCTTATATCACTGTGTTTGCTATTCTTGTTGAAGAGAATCAGTTAAAGGTTGCAATGAGGTTTTATCAGCACATGAGGGAAATGGGTATCTCACCAAGTGTTGTTTCTCTTAATGTTTTGATCAAAGCCCTTTGCAAGAACACTTTAACTATTAATGCTGCTTTTAACATATTTCGTGAGATGCCTAATCATGGGTGTAATCCGGATTCGTATACATATGGGACTTTGATTAATGGTTTGTGTCAATTCTGAAAGATTTCTAAGTGTTGGGATTTCTTAGACCATAAACACAACTATATGAACAGTAGAAGAAAGAAAAACAGAGCTACAAAACGATTTTCTAAAACTTCATATTTTTCTCTCTTTTTCTTTACATTTTCATATATTTTCATTGATACATATAGAAGAGAGAGTACAAAAGGTTAATCATAACCACTGCACTTCCTACCATGTCATTAGGTAGTAGCTAACAATAAAACTTCACATTTTAAATAATAAAAGAAACATTTCAACACACATTACTGTCATTTCAGCACACATTTTTCTGCACATACATTTCCAGCCATACATAAACAAAATACATACATTAAACAAATACATCAGCTTAGAGTATGTAAGAAAAGTATCAACTCTAACACTCCTCTTTGGCACTTTTCTTGAAGACTCTAAACTTGCTTCTCAGAACATCAAACATTGCAAACCTAAAATTCATCAAATTAACATTCTCATTCTTCTTAAACTATTGAATTTTAGGAACATCTTCATCTACAATCAAAAAATTATCAGCATACATAGACTCCATCAATATTTTTTCACTTCCATTGAGAACAGAGCTAACTTGGCTCCTCCTAAATTTTTTTTTTTCATGTTAATTCTGCTACACTAATATTTTAATGCCTCCATCAGCCATTCACATACTTGATACTCCTCCTGAATTTTCAGAAGTGTTGAGCAATTTGTGGTTTCTTCCAAACATACGTTCTATCCTCCATGAACATCAACCATTAACTTGATTTTCAGACATAAACCATTAATGCTAACATTCACAGCAACAATACCATCATCATCCATAGGATGAGTTGAAGAAAGAACACCCAACTCATCATTTTTGGCATTTTGCTTATTTCTATGCAAATAAGCACTTTCATATAAGTGAACTTCTTTGCTTACCACATCACATTCTTCATCCATATCATATTCAACCATTTTGAAAAAATCAGCAACCATACCATAATCTTCCATACATGTAAGAGTTCTGAAATTTTCTTTTCCAAATCTCTCACCACCAATCATACTTCCATTAATTTCACCATCACATCCATGATTTTTTATAACATCAAGCTTCAAATAAAAACTATCCCTATCCATTTTAACCTTAATAATCTCACCACCACATGAATCAAGAATTAAACAATAATCAGCCTTGAAACAAACACCATAGCCATCTTTCATCAATTGAGCAACACTAATCATATTTTGATCTAACTCAAGAATTAATAACACATCATGAATTAATTTTAAACCTTGGTTAGTGTGAACAAAAATTGTACCTCTTCCTTTGGCTTAAATAACATCTCCTTTACCAAGTTTTACTCTACTTCTAAAATCTCTATCAAGAGAAGTGAAGAAGCTTTCATCCTTTGCCATGTGAATCGTACAACCACTATCCACATACCACACATCTTTTGGAGCTGAATGACATGTTTGGGCATCCATGAATAATTGTTCTTCAGCCTGAGGTTGCTCATCGACAAAGTTGACTTGTTGTGCAGCTTGCATTTGAGTCTGATTTTGCTTGGCTTTGCAGAACATCTCCCTATGCCCCCATTTCTTATAATGATAACGTTGAATTTGTGGCTTCCTTTTGTACCAACAATCTTTGGCCAAATGGTTTGTTCTTTTGCATATAGAACAAGGAGGAAACTTGTCAATTGTAGCCGAATCACTTGAGTTCTCACCCATTTTTCCTTTTTCTTTTTTATCACCACCATTTCTTCCATGTTTCTACCCTTTTTTATCCTTTATTGAAGGATGCACACTTGTTTGTCTTGCTTGAAAAGCACCTTCAGTTGCATCACAATCTTTTATGGAATTTCTTTGCTCTTGAGCTTGCAATATGTAGATCATTTCAGCAATAGTCAACTTCTTGAGGTCACAAGACTCCTCAATTGCTATAACTTTTGCTTCAAATTTGTCAGGTAGGCTGACCAACATCTTCTTAACCACCTTGTGATCTCCCATAACCTCACCTTAAAGTCTCATCTGGTTCACCAACTCTATTAGCTTTGGAGAATAACCTTTAACAGATTCTTTCTCCTTCATCCTCAACATTTCATACTCCCCTGAGAGAGTTAGCATCTTGATAGCTTTAACTCTTTCATTTCCTTCAAAACTTTCTTTCAACCCATCCTATATTTGCTTGGTTGTTTCCAGATGCATGATACTTGTAAACACACCATCAGTCAAAGGCTGAATGCAGACATGTTACAACTTTGTCCCTTTTTTTGCTTTTCCTCCTCATGTTGCTTCATTTGAGCTATGGCTGGATTAGCATTTAATGGAGGAACTTGCTTATCTACTTCTACGATCTCCCATAAAACCTGAGACTTTAAAAAAATCTCATTTTTACAACCCATATTTGATAGTTTTCCCAGAAAATTGAGGTACAACAGTAGCAAGATTGCTGCTTAAAGCCATTTGATGACACTCAAGTGTTTGATCTCTCAAATAAAAGTGTTTTAAACCTCATAGCCCTTAAGAATACTGCTTTGATACCACGGTTGGGATTTCTTAGACCATAAACACAACCATAAACATGAACATAAACAGTATCATGAACAGTATCATGAAAAACAGAGTTACAAATCGATTTTCTAAAACTTCATATTTTTCTCTCTTTTTCTGTTACATTTTCATATCTTTTCGTTGATACATATAGAAGAGAGAGTACAAAAGGCTAATCATAACCACTACACTTCCTACCATGTCATTAGGTAATAGCTAATAATAAAACTTCACATTCTAAACAGTAAAAGAAACATTTCAGCACACATTACTGTCATTTTAGCATACATTTTTCTGCACATACATTTCTAGCCATACATAAACAAAATACATACATTAACCAAATACATCAGCTTAGAGTATGTAAGAAAAGTATCAACTCTAACAGTAAGGCAAAGGAGTTGTTTAAAGAGATGGGAAGAAGGGGTTGTTCACCATCTGTTGTTACATACAGTTGTCTAGTACATGGTTTGTCTCGGGCAAAGAGTATAAATGAAGTTATGAGATTGTTTGAAGATATAAAAACCAAAGGCATTGAGCCAAACGTTTTTACATATAGTTCTTTAATGGATGGTCCCTGCAAAGACGGGCGTTCTTCTGAACCCTTGGATCTGCTAGAGATGATGATTAGCAAGCACAATAAACCTAATTTGATAACTTACAGTACCTTAATTAACAGCTTTTGTAAAGAAGGGAAACTTCTTGTAGCTGTGGAGATGCTTGACAAGATGAAGCTTCAGGGTATAAAACCTGATGCAGGGCTGTACAGGAAGATCATAGATAAATTCTGTGAAATTGGCAAGTTTCAGTAGGCTGCAAACTTCCTCGAAGAGATGGTACTCATGGGGATCTCACCAAATAGATTAACCTGGAGCCTACATGTTAGGACTAATAATATTGTAGTCCAAGGCCTTTGTTCTAATAGTGATTGGAATCGAGCCTTCCAATTGTATCTAAGTATGCATACTAGAGGTATCTCTGTTGAAATTGAGACTTTCAATTCCTTAGTAAAATGTTTCTGTAATAAGGGGGACCTGCACAAAGCTACTCGCATTATTGATGAGATGATACTGGATGGATGTGTTTCTGGCCAGTTAACATGGAGTGCACTGGTGGGTGGAGTCTTGGATCGAAGACAGGTGCGGGAAGCATCTGAGTTGTTATTGATTGACTTGCTAAGCAAATAAGTCCACCTTGTAATAGAGCTTGCAAAAAAGTATGCATTTTTCATTTGAAAGTTCCAGTTTTTCGAGATGATTTTTAATGTTTGAAGTACACCCTATAGCTTTTATTTACATTTTAGCAGATAATCTATGCATTTGTTTCTGCCGCTGAAGTGACTGATGACTCCTTAGAATGCAAATAATTACTTTCGGATATTATATACAGAAGCAGTAAGCATTGGCTGGCTGGTTGGCAGACAACAAAGAATGTTTATGCAACAGAAAGTTCACTAGTACCATATACAGATGTACTATCAGGAATTGGGGACCGCTGTCATAGAATGGAAGAGAATTATTTGCCAATTGCAAGGATGCCTAGCACAGCTTTCATAGCAAGTCAAGTGAGAAGCGCATGGCGCTTGGTAGGTAAAGCCACCAGTAATGCACTAGAAACGATTCTAATCCCAATGGGGAATCCTGTGAGGATCGAGTGGTTTTCAGTTGACGACCGGCAAAATTCACATCCATAAATGCTAGCAATGCAAATACAAGTAGTGTCATAAATATAAATGCATGCAAGAAATCCATAACCTGTATCTTATATTTTGCTGCATCTATAGCAGAAAGTTGTTTAGACCTGTCAATGACCCACAAGCTTAAGCTTATATTTTTTTTCAAATTTCTGTGTAATAATTATAATAAAGAATAGTCACAATTGATTTGCAGAAGAAAATTATAGCAACAAACGAAGAAAAAAAATGATGACGTATACAAATGAAAAAGAAAAGAAAACAAGATCAAGTGTCAAACAGCAGAAAGAGGGAAGCCAATTCCATGGCGCTGAGTAGGAAACACAACAAACAAACGCACTACAAATCACACCAATCCCAACCGGCAACGCAGTAAGTACTTCCTGTGTCTCTCCTGACAGTGATGGGTAAAAGCAAGCTACCACATTCTGATCAAACAGTGCAATAGCTGCAAAAACCAGAACAGACATAATTCAATGCATAAAATCTATAAACCTCAGCCTGCACTTTGCAGCAATTTCAGGTGGAATAGTTGCTGACCCATCAATAATCCATAATCCACGAAACGTAGCAAACCCATAACACACATTCCCATTCTTGTCTCTAAAACTATCTGTAAAGCTTGACAGGAAACACGACAGACAAACCGCAAAGAGATACCAACCCTGCTGTCATGAACCTGCTAACTGGATCACAATGGCCTTGATTTGAGAATATTGGCGAGAGAAGCTGGAATGAGAAAACTGTTCCTGTAGGTAACAAATTGGCTAAATGGGCTTTGCTTTTTGAATGTCTGACTAATAGCTTTCTGTATCAGGTTTTTCTCTTCTGTGTTAGGGACAGGCAAATCTTGCAACAGAGGCAGTTTCTTATTTCCATTTTCTCCTACCCTGATCTCCATGAGCTGTGTTTTCTTTCTGGAATGGGCCTTTTTGGATTGCGTTGACATGATGATTGTATTGAGGTGCATATAAATTCTGTTCATAAGCAGAGAGAAGAATGGGATTTGAGTGAAGGCAAAGGAAGGGTGGCTAGTGATGTCTTGCAAGTAATAGAAACCATTTAATTTTTTCACCAGAATTCAGGAAACAAAGTTATTAGATATAGTTCCATGTTCAGTAAATTAGTTGCAGACAAGCATTTTGTTACAAGCTTTTTCCTCACTCAGATGCAGATACGTGCAATTGCATATCTACTTGTCTGAGGTTTTAACGTTAGATCGAAGAACTACGAATTGTAATTGCGGACATCATGAAAAGGGTATCTTTAGGAGATCAAATTACGCTACTTTATTTAAAAGTTAAAGCATAGTCTAGATCAAAATTCACAATGTCATATGCATACCTTGCATGCATCAACTTCATCCACAGCAAGGATTTCATGATGCATGCATTAATCAGCGTTATAAACTTGTGCCAAAATACAGATGTCATTAATCCAGGACGTCTTTACATGTTCGATCTTAGACCTACTTCTAATGTAGCACTCGTAGATTGGCAATATGCCCAAATTTGCTGGTGGGTTTCCTATTGAGAAACTAGAAATTTACCAAATATGGGTTTCCTATTAAATTTACATGGTTGAAATCTCGTTTATCACTTCGTTACTCAATTCCTCACAGCTATTAGGTAGTAAAGTGCTGCATGATTTGGTGCCGCAATTAACTTGCTTAAGGGTACTATGACTTGCTGGTTATTGGTTAACGGATTTGCCAAGTTCTATTGGTGCCTTGAAGCATTTAAGGTATTTGAACTTGTCTTGCACTGAAATTGAAATGCTGCCTAAATCAGCCAATAAACTCCTCAACTCGCAAACATTTACGTTAAAGGGGCGTAGGAAACTCCTTAAGTTGCCAACAAACGCATGGAAGGAAAGCTTTTGAATTCCATGTATAGCACTGGTGAACACATGGATGCCTTCTATGCTCAAATATCTGAGTGCAGTAGCCAGAGTGATTGCAGAGACGTGATGTTACGACAATTAGAAAGCGGCAGGTGCATCATGCTATTGAATGAAGGATCTGCTATCCATGATGGAAATATTGTACCTCCATATGATCTAATTGAAAGACTTGCTAGATCAGTATGAGGCCGTAGTGAGTTGAGGATTTTAGGTTCATCACTTTCATTCCGCAAACTGCAGAAAGACTTGCTAGATCAGTATGAGGTCGTAGTGAATTGAGGATTTGATGTTCATCACTTTCATTCCGCAAACTGCAAAACATATCAGTCCATTTTAATTCTAATTCATTAAGACCCTGCTTCTCATTTAGTTTGGCAAGCTCTGCATCATGGGCGCGTACAACACCATCGAATCCTGTAATTTGAAGTTTCCGTTGTAGAAAAGTAAAACTCTTCAATGCTGCTATCCCGTCTCCACTTCCATCTCCCACTATAAACTTAGGCAATGTGCGGAAATTTGTCAAATTAACTATTTGCAATGGCATTGCTTCATCAAATTCTTCTCCAAACGTTTGTCCATATATGCGTATCAACAGTGCTAATCATGCACTCCTCTCTTGTAGACGGAGTGGTTTAGCGCACACCCAAATTTATTGCAACCGCGATACTATTTGAGCTCAAGGCTCTAGTAACACACTACTATATCACAAAGATATAACGTGGAGATGAGGAGTCGTCACCCAGAGTAATAACTGAGATACATTGAAGGTGGTGGTAACTCGATTCTCTAATACAAGCTAGCACCATAATCAGGAGTTCTAGATACGGAATACCAACTTCTTTTAGTCTCGTGTTCATTTAGAATTATTTTATGAATTACTATCTTATTCCCTAATTACATGCAATTTCATTAAATCCTAATTGAACATCCATCTAACCCTAAGACAACCAATCCATGAAACAACACATAAAAAATTGCATTCAAAGCGTAACGTCCCTAAATCTAAACTACACTTGATTTTAATTTTAAGTTAGCTAAATTTATATATTTTATTTACAAGTGAAAATGGAACTAAAGGTGGACCTATATTTTTATTATATTAGTGAACTTAAATCTATTGTTTTAATTCTAAAGAAAATGAGCTTAAATCTATTAAATTTTAAAAGAAAAAAATGAATTAGTGGGCTTAATTCTAATCAATTTTAATTAAATGAAATGATCCTAAGTCTACAAATTATGAAGAATGCTTTATTAATGGGTTGAGCTAAGTTTAAATTAATTTTATTTAACTAAAAAATGGTTCTAAAGTCTAAATTAACCTAAATGGGCCTAAGTTGTTTTTAATTAAATGTAAAACCAATTTTAAAGCCTATTAATTAAGTGAGTTAAAACCTACACGTGGGTTTGGGGCTCAAAACAAATAAAAATTAAAAAACAAGCCCAAATATTAAAAATCAAAAAATAAAAAATAAAAAATAAACATTATGTGATTTTTCTAACCCTAATTTTAATTACATACAACCTAAAATTAATCTAAAGCCACCATTAATTTTAATTGAATTTACCAAGTGAAACCCTAATTTACTAACCAATTAATTAAAATAAAAACACATGTCACACACATGATTGCACTATTCCCACTATTGGGGCTATTACA
>CATIWM010125183.1:0-19131 GCA_949671775.1 Mallotus repandus | reverse complement strand
AGTTGTTACAGAGGGAGAAGAGTGAAGGGTGATAGTGTTGAAAGGAGGGCCATGTAATTGAAGAGTGAGTGCCTCAGAAAAAGGCAACTTCTATCTCAATGAGGGAAGACTTATAGCTCTTCCCACATCATTTCAAATAAAAAAGCTCTTCACAATGCAAAACTAAAGCAACAATGCATAAGAGATCATTATAAAAGTGTGAAAGTGGTAGTGGAGATAAAAAAAAAAAATACATACATCATTTTATTTTTTGAAATTTCTCATTAATTATTTAAGTATTTTTATTTAATTATTAATATATCAAAATTTATTGTATTCTGACTGATTTTATTAAATTCAAATAAAATTAAAATCTTCCAACGAGCTTCTTTAATTGTGTAAACTAAATGGTGCCTTAAATATGAAAAAAAAAAAAAAAAAAGAAGACCACACGTGCTCCTCTCCACTATTTTCCATGGAAAGGTGCATATCTATGTATCTATATACATATGCTTCTCAAACTGGAAGCAATTAAGTTTAGATTCTTGACAACATATATGTCATCAATCTCCCCACATTACAAGTCATAGCAGACCCCTTATTGCTCTATATACCTACTTTGAAACGTGGAATATGTATGTATATGTAGCAAAGAATGACGATTGCATAGATGCATGCTACTTCAAACCCTTTTTTTTTTTTTAAGGATTCAGAAATCTTATCATTTCTTGGCAAGTTGACTCCTTAAGAGACCAAGTTTAATGTGGAATATCATTGTAAAAGGAACCCTTTTCGTTCTTCATGAATGTATAATTATTGGATAGCAAATTCTGGAATGCAATTATTTTCTCCTTTGATTTGTTGGTCCATTATAACCATAAAAAAAAAAAAAAATCAAACTTCAATTTACTTTTCTATTTATCTTAATTTTATTTAAGATAAAGCCCAATTTCACATTTTCATAATTATTCTTGAATATGATTTCTAAAAGAGAATTTTGACATTCATATGTACAGATTTTGAAAATAATTAACCACTACCAACAATACTGACAGAATAATGCAACTAAGATGAAACGTTACTATTCATATTGCACCCCATGACAAGTATTATTTTCTCATGTCATGCAACAATATATCAGAAATAAAAAGACAAAACTTATAATTTTTTTTTTCTTACTTTTACATCAAATGCTATGAAAATAATATTTATAGGATAGGTGCCACACGGTAGCCATTCTGTGGATATTAGTTGTTTATTCCTTTCATACGGTTCAATCTTCATCTGAAGACTATTGGGATAGTAATTTTTTTTTTCTTAACCACATCACATCACATTATTTGTAAAATAGAAAGATCATTTAGCAGACTTTAAATGTAAATTATTGATGTTTATGGGTGTTGATATATACAAATACAATAGTCTTATTTTGACTATGAAAGTGATTGCAAGGCTATATGAATAATATGAAAAAGGAACAAAGAAATAAAATTTATGGTAGATACAAATTGGCAGGAATTAGCTTGCCCACAAGAATAGAAGAAAATGAGGTGAATGCCACCATATATGAGTATGACCATCACTACAGTAATATTTTTCTTTAGTTATTATTATAAAAAAATTAAATTCAATAAAGATATATACAATCGTAAATTTGTTTTTTTAATTTCATTATATTAATAGTGGCATAAAGATAAAATATGAATTATATTTATATAAAGAGTTAATAGAGTATGTTGAATTTAAAATATATTTATATCTAAAAATAGATAATTATATAATTTTAAGAATTAAGACATATATTTGTCTAATACTAAAAATATGTAAAATTGTTTTAAAATTTCTAAAATTTTAAAATATTTTAAAAGTAATATAATATAAATATAATTTTTAAAATATACATATATTGTTTCTATGTTAAGGCAAGTTTTATGGACATGAGATTTTAAAGGTTATAGTTTATAAATTATGGAGTAAATTTTTAAACTATATAAGGGTTATTTTCATGTATAATAAAATTATAGACAGGTTTTTGTCATATGAAAAATTCTAGTCTAATTGAGGTTTTTTTTTTTTTTTCTAAACCACTTCTATTTAGGTCCATTAAATTTTAATTTATTCGGTTTTACTTGGATAAGACCATAAACATAGTAAAAATATTTTAACAACTAATTTGCACAGACATTTAAATATTATATTTTTTTCAACTATTAGACTAGTCTCTCTATCAAATAATTTAAAAATTATATATATGTGTAATTAATCTGTATTTATGTGTGTATGTAATTTTCAGTAATAAATTCAATCCAACAAACAATAAGAATTTGAAGAGAAGAATGACAAACCAAATTTCATTTTACTTACACATCTACTAAATAGCCATCAATTTTACAACGATTTGTATTGTATGAATATGCCACACAGCTTTTTCCCTTTCAAATCCTTTATGAAGTTATAATGTTTTCAAGCTGTATCATTGACAGAATCAACAATACGATGGCCTTTTTTGAAAATCTGTTTTGCAACATTTTCATTAGTATATGCATAATAATTCAAAGATAATGTCTTTATTTTATTTTACTTTACAAGTTGTCTTTTTTTTTTTTAATTTAATGAAAGGCCTGACAAACTAAAATTTATCAGCTACTGATAATTTATTTTTTATCAATATTCACAATAATAATAAGAATAATAAACTAATTTGTATTTAATTAGTTTACAAGGCTAACTTTAATTTGAAAACTCATAGATTTTATTGATCAATCTTTGTGATCTCTTATAATTTTTTTTTCTACTAACAATGATATTTTATCATTTGTGTTTAAAAAAAATTAATTTTTTTATATATACAAAAAAAATTCAAAGATTTGAAAGCTTAACAGAATAGTCCTTGCACCTTCAGGTTTCCACCTAATAAAATGGAAAACATATTGGAGGATAGGGTGCTCTCTACACATGTTCAAATAACAATTAGGCTTCTCCACCTATATATTTGGACAAAGTGGGAATTGAAATGTCAAATCTTCCAAGTTCATTATCTTGGTATCAACATCAAGTTTGTCATGTCAAATTAACTGTGCAGGTTGACATGAGAAGTTTACAGAAACCATCCATTATTACATCAATCTATGACAACAAAATTCTTGCTATTCAGGGAGGGTTTGTCGGTTTTGTTTACAAGCATTTCGCAGTGGGCGTGGCTTAATACATTGACTAAAAATGCTTCACCATTCAAACTTATTGGGGTGTCATGCGTACGTTAAGGTTTCTTACACAGCAAGGACATCTCTTCTTTTCTAGGATTCACATGTAAGACCCTTTTTTTTTTCTTAAGTGTGTGTGTGTATATATATATATAATTGGGTAGATATAATTCATTTACAGTATGTATCATAAATTTAACTGTTTGGTATAATATTTTGAGTATAGATAAGATATTTCATACATCAAAAAAATTTAAAAAAGTTATGCTTTTACCGGTGAAAAAATTATAAAATTGTAAGTCAAAATAGATAATAGCTCAAGGGAGCTTATGAGATTTGGCCATTAGAAAGAAAAAGGAGAAATGATTTTATACGTATCATGGCTTGTAGCCAAGGTTGTAGGACTAACTAAAAATAAATAGAAGGTTAAAATGATGCACAATCCAACTGGTTTTCAAGTTGCAGTCCAACTAAGCAGTGAAATTGGTGCAAACAGTATATTGGATAAAAAATTGCTTAAAACATGCATGTCTTAATTATACTTTTTATAATATGCATTTGACGATGGGATTATCCTTGTGATTAATGGATAAAAAGAAAGAAATTAATGATAAGTTTTTATTTTCAAAATAATAAATTACATGATCTCAGCTTGTGGTCAATGTTCAGCTTAATGTCAAGGAGGGTCTATAACAAAGAGGGAAAAGGGTTGATTTTGCTGGTGTCATGGCATGTAGATGTAGCTAGGGATCTAGGGAAGTAGAGAGAATAAAATGGTTAAAATAATGCAATCATATGATTTTATTCTATAGTGTTAATCCAGATATTATGCCAAATTGCAAAGACTACGGTCTGGAGCATATCAGTATCTTATTCTGAGATGCTTTTCTTGTTATTCTTCTTTTTCTTCTTCTTCATCTGCTACTTCTAAAGCTTCCAAGTCAGATTAGCCAAGTTATACTTAGAAAGGAAAAAAAAAAAAAAAGTTGCACTTCATCATGTGATTTAAAGAATTTGCTTGGATACTCATCCTTTCAAAATTTTCTATCAAATCAACCTTTCACTATCAAACATAAAGCGTGAAGAGACTAAACTCTCATGATAGAACGCTTTGTTTTCAATGACTGGCAAGGGTTCTTGACCTCCCTTATTGGTCCTTTTAACCTCTTTAAATTCCATGGCTACTATTCCCACACACACACAACCCAAAAGTTTATAGAGAGAAAATTTTTCTTAGTCCTGTGGTGCATGAACTAAATGCCTTTTCAACGATGGTAGGTCCAGCGAAGTGAAAGCCACCTTCCCCCGTTAAAGCCACCATTTGTCCTGTGGGAACCTCAAAACATATGGCTCCAAAGTAGGCATGTATAAACAATAAGCTCACCAATATTTGAACTACCTTTTATTTGTTTGCTGTTGGAAACTAATATTTTAACAATCTTCCTCTCAAATATACATCACCAGCAAAAGGGTTTCTGATATTTTCCTCAACGTGTTGCTTCGAGATGCAGCAGCAAATATTATTCAAAAACAAAAGCAGGAACAGTATTGAATATGGACAAGCAATAATCAGGCTTAGATGTAAATACTCTAGTTTCTAACTTCCAAGTGTTTCTGAAAGACGGGCAATTTACCAATTTCCAGATATTGTACGAGACTACTTACAAAGGCATGACCACTTGCTTGCAAGTATTTTAAAGAAAAAGTACACTTGTCATGAGCATAACAAATCAAGTAATGTAACATCCGGTCATTAGAGACTCAAAACACGGACAACCATAAATATAACAAATCTAAGCCCAGCAGAGAAGAAACCATAAGACTGCAATGCAAATTGCAATTTTCTAATAGGTCATGGCATGTAAAAGATGTACAAAATGAAGTATATATTATGATAATCTCGCTAACCAGGTAACAAAAATGTACATAAATTATGGTAAAAACTATTTCTTCAAAAACATTTATACACGTATGAGATGTAAAAATAATAAAAAAGTATTTGCCCCTAAATTGCTCATCACATTCTGATTCTACTTTTCTTCGGCAACAACCTACTTCCCACCCTTGCCATAGCTATCTCGCAGAGTCACAGTGCGGTTGAAGACAAGTTTTTGGGGTGTGGAGTCCTTGTCAACCGTAAAATATCCTGGGTTGGAAATGAAATGTTGTTAGATCACTCGGAAGAACAAGAAGTCATGTATGGACAGTTTAGTGTCCCCACAGAGATAAATGGACACAACTACCACAGCAAACCCAGCAAGCATTAGTTAAGGAAATATCATGTGGAAGGGCAAAAGGCAATTTAACATTTCAACACCGATGAATAGTGTCAAGAATTTAAACTCATAGCACCAAACATTAAGCTTTAGACTAGACACCTCATGATGAGTGCAACTGGAATCAACATTTGACTTTTCAAGTCAATATATTCAAGAAAATCAAAATTGAAAGGGGGTTGTGCAATATTACCAAGGCGTTCAAACTGAAAACTTTCCCCGACACTGGCATTTTTAAGTGATGGTACAGCAAATGCACCAGACATCACAACCTTGGACTGTGGGTTTAGATCAGCAAGCCAATCATCGAGTTCCACAGGATTCTGATGCAATCAATTATTGGAGAAGTTATGAGACATTGCTTTTTCTATAGGGTAAAACGGAATATAAAAAACTGCAAAAGAAATTAAGCAGTTGACAACCTCTGAATTAAACAGTTTGTCAAACAATCTGACTTCCACCTTCAATGGATCTACCCCAGGGGAAGGTTCAGCAACCCAGTGTAGAACACCCTACAAAGATAACAATTCACAAAAAATTAGCAAACAGAAACATCAACTATTAAAAAGCACGTCACTGATGGGAAAAAACTCATTTTACGAGTACATAACTCGACCGAAGAGGATGAGGGGAAAAGAAAGAAAAGGAGAAAAAAGAGACCTTTGGTTTTGTCTTCTTGGAAGGATCATATTCAGCCCGGATCTCAATAACAGTCTCATTATCATCAGCCAGGACTACGTCTGTGCACTTTATAGGGAAGGCATACCTGCACAAAAACAGAAGCATAAATAAAATCCTCAAATGATAAAGTAACTTTCTCATAGCAGGATTTGTCATAATCTACCCTGCGAATTTGCCTGTATACCTGAGTAGGACAGATTTACCCAGTGCAAGCCCATAGTAATCCTTTGAATCTTTCATTCGAAAATCAGAATGCTCAATGTACACAACATTAGAAAATGGAACCTGAATTAATGGAGAACAAATTGTAATGAATTATGAAGAGTGATATTCAGTTAAAAAATAAACCATGAAATCATATAATCAAATAATAAAAATCCCAAGCATTAGAATGTTTCTCTTCAGACTAATAATAATATGTAACTCAGGTATGTTAGCAACATCTAAGTGAAGCTACATAAACCTAGATCAAGGAGCTAAAAGGGTATGACATGTAGGTGTTGAAGATCTAACTTCAACTTGCAGTGCCCTCGTGTCAAAAAGGCAGGTATATAAATTTTGGTATTGGCAAGTCAGAGGATTTCCATTGTCCAGTTGGGCCTGGACTAAGAAAGCTTACATTCAATGTCATCTGCACTCTTCTCATCCTCCACAAGTTTCCCTTTAAAGTTTATATCTTTTATTTTCCATCAAATTTGAGCGCACAAACAAAAACAAAAAGTTAGAAAAAAAGAGTGCAACTCATAATATCAAACCTATGTTCCATTCCTCTTAGTTCATATAATACGTTAGTTTTAAGTTCTAATACCATGAATGCATTCATTTAAGATAATTAAATTTTCTTTATAAACTTCCAACTTGACCAAATCTGTTTCCCACACAGCTCTACCAAAGCCTAAGACAGCACCATAACTTCAGATAAACCAGGACTAATTTGCACTAACTGAAACTCAAGCTAGGATTTGTTACATCAGTCTGGTATCAACATTAGCCTGAATTGCACCTTGTATCAATAAAATGTAATAATACAGAAAGTACAGAATTGAGATGGTTTTCTATGTGAACACATCATAGTTTCATGGGAATCTAAAACTCTGGCTTTAATTCCAAATATATATTCACCTTGTAAAAAGCAGAAGAATCATCTGCTTGTGCATCGGGCCATTTCTTCGCCTCAAGATCCAGAGTTGAACCAGATTCTAGGTTGGTAATGATGACCTAAAAACACAGAAAAGTTGTAATAAAACTGGAACATGATCGATGAAAAAAAAAAGTAATAAAGATAAGATGAACACCTTTAGAGGATGCAGGACAACCATTGTACGAGGGGCTGTTTTGTTAAGTTCTTCTCTTATGTGATGCTCAAGACGATCCAAGCGTATCAAACTTCCATCACTGCAGCAAATAAGAAAGTGCAATAGCTACAGTTAGTTCATCCATTAAATATGTAAAATGATAAGTCAGGCATGTCTCTGGCTAAGGCAACCAAACATAGAACCTTCTAGTGATTCCAATTCCTCGGACAAAAGCATTTATAGCAGTTGCAGTAACACCCCTTCGCCTTAAACCAGCAAGTGTCATAAGACGGGGATCATCCCAACCATCAACATAATTTTTAGTCACCAAGAAATTTAACTGCAACGGCATAGAGAATGCTGATTAGATTTATCATAAAACAGCAAATCAAATTCAAGTTTTACAAATAAAAGCACATGAAAGTTTTGCTCACTTTACGCTTTGACATCACTGTGTTTGCAACATTCAATCGTGAGTATTCCCACACATAAGGCTGATAAATGCCCAATGAATGTAACAACCAGTAATATGAAGCACGCCGTGTCTCAAATTCCAGCGTACAGAGCTGCACAAAAAAAGAAATTACAAAAAAAAATGAAATATAACTCCCAATGAAATTGGACATGCATATTTAGAAATGAACTGATTCACAAGGTTGGAACTTGGATATGAAATACATAAAGAAGATAAGCAATTAAGCAAATTCACAACAATTAGGAGTAGAAATTGGAAGTCTTTATCCTGGAATGGCAACTTTGGCTTAATGCCTTTGCCTACATAGTCCCACCAATTAAAATAGAAAAAAGAATAGTGAAACTTAAAGATAACTCCCAATGACATTAGACATGCATATTTAGAAATGAACTGATTCACAAGGTTGGAACTTGGATATGAAAACATAAAGAAGATGAGCAATCGAGCAAATTCACAACAATTAGGATCTGAAATTGGAAGTCTTTATCCTGGAATGACAACTTTGGTTTAATGCCTTTGCCTACACAGTCCTACCAATTAAAATAGAAATAGAACAGTGAAACTTAAGGAATAAATATATAATACCGAATGGGTGATATTCTCTAGAGAATCCACAATGCAATGAGCATAATCATAACTTGGATAGATACACCACTTATCTCCGGCATGTGGATGAGGAGTAAACTGAATGAAAAAAGTCAAACTCGTTAATGCATAAAAAAGGGGCATTGTCACACTATCAAATGATGTTTATCTGATATCACTTGCCTTGATTCTATAAGCAATGAGGTCATACATATTATAATTATCACTCTGCATGTCCTGCTTCATTCTGAGCGTTGCCTTGCCTTCTTCAATCATGCCTCGCTTCATTTCATCAAAAAGTTTCAAAGATTCTGCAATGGGCCTATCCCTCCAAGGACTGTTCATCTTGTTTTCTCTGTACTTCTTAATCTCATCAGGTGTCTACAGATAGCATTCAATATTTTATAAGACTTCTGACTTCTACGTTAATCTATGCAAAATAAAATGCAACAAAAGCAGAATTAAAGATGGACATTCCATTCAAATCTCATTGACAGAAGAAGTTGCTAACAAGACAACCTCCACAACCACATAATATATAATTTAATATAACACGTGTGTGTATAAGTGGGTGCACTGGGGCCATTGGCCGATAACAGCAGCTATAATAACAGAAGTTTTCTTAGGCCTTCTCTCTCTTGGACACCCTAAATGCTCAAAATTACACTATATATTGACTTCCCAGTTCCAAATGACAATTAATTGGTCTCTACCTGGTGATCAACATATGCATGCCCCCTTCGTATTAGCTCAACTGCCAAATCATAAAGATCTTGGAAATAATCACTAGTGTATGTGATCTGCAAAAGGAACACATACGTCACAAAAGGCACATCCACACAAAAGAAATGCCAACCAAATAAGAGTACCAATAATACCTTGAAGGGTTTCCAACCCATCCAGTCAACAATTTCTTCAATGTGATCAATATATTCTTTCTTTTCAGCTTCAGGGTTTGTATCATCATATCTAAACGCATCAAAGATTGGGCATCAAGGCTAATGAATGATGGCAGATGAATCATCCATAATTCAGTTCTTATCATAACAATCCAACTAAAGTTCAAACAACTACAATTTATTCACTGGCAGATGCTTGACTTTACAAGATCCTGTAGTCCCATCTTTAACAACTTCTAACAATATCTAACCTCCAGGATATAGAGCTAATCCTTAGATTAAATAAAGGCAAAAAAAAAACCTCCAGGAAGAAAATAAATGAACCACATAAAACAGTAGAAACCAACCATAAGATGAACCTATGAAAGAAACTATTTCAATATTATTTTTGCTATCATACATATTTTCTCAGTGGTTGAACCACTTATTTGCATATTTTCATTGGTGGTCTCCATAACAAACCATTTTTGTTACTCCTTCCTTGATTTGTATTTTCTTCCTTCAATACAAGTTGAAGTTACAAATCCCTCCTGCTGGGGTGTGCCATGCTGTGGGAAAACATGCATGTGCACATTGACATACAATTGCATGGTGGAAACATGTTACAAAATGTAGGATCCTATAAATTTTGACATACCTATACACATCAGAAACTAAACGTATAATTTAATCTGAATCAATTGTCAACACAATTAAAAATGCAAAGAATAGCTATCAATTCATATAACATTCTAAGTAACATAAGTTATTCTACACATACAATAATGCCTGGAAAAATAAACGGAAATAATAGCCTCCAAGTTCTATCCACTGGGAAATTTGTTCTCTCCCAGAAAGATATGCCGCAATAATTGTATTAGCATATTTGTATTACTTAATAGCTTCACACATTTACTGCATGATTTTTTTGATAAAGCAAATACTCAAATACTGTCTTGCCATATGAAGGCATGAGCATCCTACTGGTTACTGTTTCCTCTTAATATAAAGTAATAATAACAGTGCAAGCATGCCCTGCACATCAAAGTCATGTGCAAGGCATGTCCTAGCAGACAGTGTCTAAGTCATGCACAAGACAGTCCAGGCAGACAGTGTCTAAGTAATTGCAGAGCATCTCAAAGCAGAATGTCCTACTTTTACTGTTGCCACTGAATTTAAAGAAATAATAATAGTGCAATCATGCCTTGCACATCAAAGTCATGAACAAGGCATGTCCTAGCAGACAGTGTCAAAGTCAATGGCAAGGCATGTCCAAGCAGACCGTGTCTAAGTAATGCGCAGAGCATTTCCAAGCAGAATGTTGCACTGGACACTCATCCAACTTGAACACGACTGCAAAACAAGCAACTTTATAATTCTAAGGTGACACTATCTTTTGGTCTTTTAAACCAAATTGTTGAACTAAGAGAAAAGGAATAATATCATTATCAGAAGATATGCAGCTGGAAAAAGTTAAAATGCTCAAAAATTCAACTAAAATTGATAGCTCCAATCAATCCTCCAAGAGAGTGCATCTGACAGTTGTTTAATGAAGAGTCTACAATAACATGTTCAGCTTATGCTAACATTGACCTAAATGGTCCCGAAATAGCCTGTACAAAAGCTAACTACTCCCATCCTGAGATATATATAAACCGAACACCAATCCTCACACATAAATTAGCTTATATGGCACTAGAACTATGTAGTCTACTTAACTGCCTCAAATAAGAGATTCCCAGACAAACAGCCAAGTTAGTAGTTCAAGAAGAAGGTGGCATAAAATTTTCTTTGATGCCATCAAAGACATCAGGAAAGAAACACTGCTAAAATATAGATTAGAGATGATTCCTTCGTAAATGAATCACCAAAGAAAAAAAAAATCAGTTGAAACAATGTAGGATTTTAGTTTTTGCAAATTGTGCTTCAATTAAATATGCAACATTCTAAGCTGGATTTATAAATCCTCAGAGACTCATACAGCATGTACTAGCACAGGACACCTACAAATAAGGAAAACAACTGTCCTCACCTGAGGTAGCAGCATCCATCTCGCTCTTTCGCTAGACCAAAGCTAACAAACATGGCCTGAAAAAAATTTTCAACATGAGGAATACTCATGAAACAAGGTAAATGATAAATATCGCTGCGCACTTTTCTTCCTAATATAAATAATTTCACACAGCATCACTGATAGATTATACCTTAGCATGACCAATATGTAGATATCCATTTGGCTCAGGAGGGAAGCGAGTATAAACTTTTCCACCTGTTGCTTTCAGGTGTTTATCAAGCATTTCCTTTGTGTTGCAGCATCTCAAAACGGATTTATCACTGAAAAATACTTCAGTATGCACCTGAAAGTAGACGAGTCTATTATACATGCTTAACATAATGAAAAGCCTTATCTGAATGAATAGAACAATGAAAAAACAGGTGGTTGAAGATTTTAGTAAGGGAAATTTCTAGCAAGGAAGCAAATAACATCAGCATAAACATCTGAAGTTTAATTTGCATACAAAAATCCAGACAAATAGCTAGGCTAAAACAAATGGTATAAAGAATCGTAAAGCATCTGCTAGTGCTAAGCTAGATCGGCTTGAACTGCATACTGATTAAATTCAAAAGCCACATAATCATGACATCATTTTCAAATAGTACCTTGAAATTTTCATCAGGATTTGGAAATATAAGGAATGGATTAATATCTTCCTCAGATGGCTGCACTGGACAATCAGCAGCCTTTTTCTCCTGCAAAGTCACAACAGACACAAAATTGAATTACAAAAATAATATAAGAAGACCTTTGTCCCAACAAAGGTGACTGCATGCAAGCATGATTACCTGAACTTTAGCAGGCTTTTCCTTTTTCTGCTTTGAGGGCTTCTCATTATCAGCTGCAGTCCTTTCACCAAGTAATTCAAATAATTTCCCATCTATGAGTTGCTAACAAACAACAACATATGAAATGTAGTTGACCGTCAATAAACAAAACAAATACATTCCTATTGTTGACAAGTTCATAGTAAAAACATAATCAATCACCTTGACAATTTTAGGATCAGCCCAAGGAAGCCTCTTGCGTACGTGCCCAAATAGATCACCCACTAGAAACAAAATATAGAAGCCAAACAAAGATAATCAACACAAGGTAAAAGCCATAAATATTGCATTCAATGATACACATGAATGTGATAACAAACACAAAGCAAGATAAATATAAAAGAAACAATTTGTAACACACACATGAAGATCCATGGTGAAGCGCATACTGGGAAATCACAAGTAAAGGAATAAATTTGGAATTAAATACTAACCATTTGTTCGATAGCGCAGCTCCAAAATTGAAGTCTTATTCTGTTCAAATACTTCATTAACAGTCCTTTCAATATCTTCTGCAGAGACCTCAACACCTGCTCAGAAGGAGCAATTATCATCATTATCTCTCTTGAGCAGAACATGATCAATAAAAAAAATACTAACACCCCCAAATGTATAGTAAATATTTAACGCAGATTGAAATAAAGATGACAAGATATTGAAGAAGACAGAAAAGGGAAATTAGAGGGAAGATAATATACTATATGATGACCTCAAAGAATCCCACAAGCTAAGTTTATTTAATGAAAAGGACAACCTACCAACACCACAAGCTTCTTCAAATTCTTTCAAATTGAAATTCTCTGAAGCAGTATTGGACAAAAATGAAAATGCAGCTTCTAGTTGAGCTGGTGTTTTAATCTGCAAATTTTTAACAAAGTAAAAAATCCACCACACCCAATTTTTTTCTTTTCCCAAGACCAAGTGTTATAATTTAAATTACAAAAAAGAAACTTTTTAAAGTACTACATTAAAAGAGGTAAATTGAATACCTTGGAAGAGACAATATATTCCAGCAAAGTAGGGCGATGTACAAGTGCATTTGCAGGGAACTTTGTAGCAACCTGTCCAACAAAAATGGCCAAAAATTAAAATTAATAAGCATTCGATTCCTAAAAATCCTCTGCTGAATTACATTGCACAAAGAAAATTGACATTACTATGATTGTATAATAGGACTAATCATACCGTGTAAAGAAGGTTTCCAACTGTTCTACTGCAACCTTCAGTGACACCTGCCTGCAGGCAACAAAAAACAAATCCAACAAATGCTACCTTAATAATAAATTGCACCTAAATTTGTGGAAATTAAGGTAAAATAAGAGGAATTTAAGCTAAATTAAAGGTAACAATATAAATTCAAATGAAATGATAAGAGAAAACAAACAAAAAAAATAAAAAAGAGAAAAGACCTCGTGAATGACGGAAGTGAGATTGTTAGTGACTTTATTATTAGCGATAGTGTTATTGGCTGTTCTTTCATCGAGACCTATCTTCAAGAACAGCTCCAATGGGGTTGGCGTTGGCGTCGCCGCCGCCGAGCTCCCTTCCTTTTCCACTACCATTTCTTGTAAAGAGTGAAAGAGAGGATTTTGTTGGTGCGTGTGAGTGCAATGTGAGGAGAAGGAGGAGGCTAGTTGTGTAGTGGTAGATGATGATGGTGACGACTGGCGATGGTAAAAACCCTAACGAATTAAAAGCTTTTAGTTCTTTTGATTCGCTGAAACTGTGTGCGTTTTTTTTTGAGATATTTAAAAGATTCTTTTTCGAATTTAGATTCTTTTGGACAACATTAAATATATATGTACAGTATTATTTGGACCCTCTTTAAATAAAAATGAAGTCGCAATTTTTTTTAACAGGATACGAAAGATAAAAATCGAACTATTGCGATATGTATAATTAGACTACTCATTTGCAATTGTAATATAAGAAGAAAAGGAGTAATAGAATTACTTTTATGTTCTTTTTATTTTAAATTATGGTAATTTATTAATCAAAAAATAAAGAACATATAGAATATATTTATTAAATGAATCTTTTGTTTCCTAAACAATTCTTAAAGTTTAAAATATATAGGGTCAAATTGAAGCATCAACTATGTCTGTCCGTCTTGAGTTGGAATGGTCCAGCCACGAACCACGACACTTCTTAAGGGAGTGGTTCGATCAATTATACCTCAGAGTTATTAAAAAATTTAAGCCTATATAATAATTTTTAGAAAAAATTTAAATTTTTTAAAATTTTTTAAATTTTGTAAGAATTAAAAATTTTAAAAACTTTAGAATCAACTAATACACATATGAAAAATTTATCAATTTTATTCATAATTTAATTTTAATAGTTTAATAATTTATTCATCAATTTAATTTTAGTAGTTGATTAACTAAAAATTAGTTAAATTAATGATTAAAATTGATGATTTTTTTTAATATATATCACTTAATTGTAAATTAATTGTAAAGTTTTAAAAATTTTTAGGTTTCTAAAAAATTTTAAGGAAAATTTAAAAAAAAAATTAAGAAAAGTTAAAAAAATTTTAAAAAATAAAAAATTATTATAATTAAGTAAATATATATTTTTAAAAAATATCAATTTATTTATTAATCTAAATAATTTTTTCTTAACTAACCATGAAAATTAAATTTTATTTATCTTATATGACTTAACTGTGAACCTTTATTAAGATAAGGTCTAATATGATTCAATTTCTAAAAAAAAGTTGCTCTTTTTCTATAAAATATATATATCACTTAATTATAAAATTTAAAAAATTTAAACCTATATAATAATTTTTAGAAAAAATTTAAATTTTTTTGAAATTTTTTAATTTTTAAAAATTAAAAATTTTAAAAACTTTAGAATCAACTAAAATACATATAAAAAATTTATCAATTTTATTTATAATTTAATTTTAATAGTTCAATAATTTATTCATCAATTTAATTTTAGTAGTTGATTAACCAAAAATTATTTAAATTAATGATTCAAATTGATGAGTTTTTTTAAAATGTATATCACTTAATTATAAATTAATTGTAAAGTTTTAAAAATTTTTAGGTTTCTAAAAAATTTTAAGGAAAATTTAAATTTTATTTTTTAAAAAGTTAAATGATAATTATATTTTATTGTTTAATACAATAAAAATGAACTGTTTATTTTTATGTAAAATTTGAGCAAAAATCTAAGTTTTTTCTCATTAAGTGTGAAGAATTGTTTTATAATAATATCTTAATTAACTAAAAATAAAAGATATGAGTGGTAAAGTCAGCAATTTTGACGGATTCCACACGGCAGCTTGGGCTGCAAGTCATGGTTTTGTTGAAAGGCTTCTAATGTTGGATTTGAATCTGATCCTGACGCTGCTTCCAGGAAGAAGCAGAAGAATCAACACACTGTATGAAAATCCTTTTTTTTTTTTTTACGGTTATAAATTGAGGTGGGAATTTTAATTTGAATTTTTAGATGATACCATGAAAGTTTGACCGCTAAATAGAGTTGGTCACGGGTCGATTTGGACGATTGAAATCGGATCTAAAATCGGAGGAGAACCGGTTCATCCTCTTTACAAATATCCATATAGCTGCTAGTAATATCTATTATTGTCCCCTTTAAAATTGCCTCATATTGTTGTCTCCATCCAAGTCTACAATCTCAGGAACAGTACATCGCATGTTCCGAAGCTCCTGGAAAGAATAAACAGTAGAAACAAATTATGTCATGCATACAAAAGTAAATTGGCATGTCAAGATCTAAATTGTATATTTTATCTTATGGTTCTGATAGTTAAGCAAAATGGCTATGACTTGCACTGAAATCAATTGTTATAATATAACACGATCTATAGTTCAAAACTTTTAATGGAGTAATCTTGTTCATCATTTGAAATCCGGAAAAAATGGTAAGTTAAAAATTCTATCAAAATGCAGAGTTTAGAATGCAATACCTTCACACTGATAAATCCACAGAGAGCCTCAAATTCTGTAAGTGCTAATAATGCCATTCAGGCTTGTGAGTATCATCCTTGTAGACACTCGGTTGAGACTTGTGCATAACCTCTGCCAATGCCTTATCTGGATGGGCTTGTACAGACAACGCTTTCTCTACAGAAACGACATGCACACAAAACTGATTCAAAACAAATGCAGAAACCACATGCAATATCCCAAGTTATCAGATTACAATTATTGCTGCAGCCACTGACAACAATGTCAAAACTCAAAAATACAGAAACGAAACATATAATCAACCAAAGGTTCACAACCATTCCTCATAAATCATTAAAAGCATAAACAAATGCGTACATTGATAAAGAAAAGTAAATCACACCCCATTGCTTTATAACCTTATCTCTAAGAACTTCACTGGAATTCTCCAAGATCCATTTTTTTTAAACTCAATGATCCACTTCCACAACCATGATTCACAAAAAAAGGACCAGATTCATGAGTTCCAATCCATAACTCAGCATAAGGCTTGTCTGGGTCAATATCAGTGCCAGCATTGAGAGCAAAGAGCCTAGCCACCTGAGAATTGTTGCCAATGCCCCAATCACATTTATGCGCTGAACATTTCAATTTAGGCACATCCTTGTGTTGTATCCCTTACTGTGATTATATGACTTCACAATGAACAATAAACCGCGATTGGAGACTCAGCCTCCAATGAAGAGGCTACTGGTATTTTTTTTTTTGACTTTCAACTGATGACACCGATCACTTAGATACAAGCAAAAACAGTAATAAAAGGGTCTGTAATCTCTTTAAATAGGCTGTAGATTTGTTGGGCTAAAATGTAGAAGCTACACATAGAATATTATATGATTCATGGGATTTATATATTATACAGTGTTGGATGTTATGGTGCCAGAAAAGTTCATGGGCTTGAGCATCCTCCATATCAAATTTGCGCAAGTACTAAGCTCTGTATTATCTTCCATATTGGATTTGATGACTACCCTCAAGAACATAAACCTATTTTCTGTTTTTGATGGTAGCTTTAGGTCTGAGCCCGGCTCAAAAGCAGCTTGTTATCTTCTAAATCATTTTCATCTGGTGTTACTTTTATAAATATTTTTGAAGTAGATAATCAACATGTTACATGTCAATCATAATAATGGCCGCATATTTTTCAACTTAGTCCAACTTCAACTCAAAATCAATCAAAACCGTAAAAGATGTTACAATTAATGATTTAACATCTGTGGAATGGATCTCGTAGGCTGCACCTCTAATCAGTTTTTTTTTTTTCCCCAACTGATGCTACTCTGAGCAATTAAAACATGAACAATATAACAATTAACAAGATTAATTATGTAACAAAGATTATGATATACCCACATAAAAAAAAAAAAGTGTCATTTCTTTGTCTTCTTATCTTATTTTTTGTGGCACCAAAGACGCCTCTTAGTCCAATCAGTCCAAGTTAATGTCCATTTTATAAAATTTAATTAAAGTCATGAATAACTAAAGTGATAAAAAATATGGACATTTAGATATAAAAAGTAGTGATTCAAATTTTTATTCTCCCTTGCTCTCATCCATTATGGCAGAAAATTAAGCAGTTTAACTAGTTCAAAAAAATTAAAAGACAAAAGGAGCAATTTTAACTGTACAAAAATTCTGGATTAAAAGGTTAATAAAAATCGCCAATGTCCAAATTAGGCAAGTTTTTGACGCATAATATTCACATTCACATAGTTATCCTAACCAAAAAATTTATTCACTTTGCAACCGCATTAGTTGAGTTGAAATACCTTTCAAATTACATTTCTACATAAAAACTTTTAGATTATTTTTTAAATACAAACATTTAATTTGAAAATTTTAATTTCAAATATAAGAATTTCAAATAATATGTAATAAAATATTAATTTAAATGCTCATCAAATAAATTTTTAAAATTTATTATGAATTTATTTTAAATTTTAATTAATATAAATTTATATAGTTGCCAAATAAAATTTTTTGTCCAAATTCAAATCCATAATAAAAAATTTTACATTCAAATATTGTGTTAGATTATTTTAAAAGAAAGTATTGACATTGCCCCTAAACATCTCCATATTTCTATATCAGTCCCTTAAAAGATAATGAATTTTTACAATTTGTTTTGAACAACTAGCCTAAATAATTAAGTCTCATGGCAGAAAGTATGAGAATAAGAATAAGTTGAAGGATCGAACCATACTTTCAATTAAATATCTTGACCCTATGACAAAATATTTTATCATATGTTCTAGGCAGGCTAGGCAATGAATTCTTATATTTTATTTATTTTCATTAATATGTTATATTAATATTACTTGTGGTAAAAAAATTTACTAACCTCTTGTGCTATAACATCCACTTCAGCTCCTAAATTCAAGTAACTAGCTTAATGGTAGTAAAAAAGAGGGATCGAATCCTCCAACACTCCTTAAAAAATACAGAGTTATAACCAATCTTGTTTAAAAAAAAAAATGGTATGTGGGCATTGGGGTGGTGGCCAACAGCAGCAAATCAAGGAGTAAAGTAAGTAGTGTGTGATATGAGGATAAGAGTATAAAAATGTGCCTGTCATATATAGGAGATGCCAAATGTGTCCCAGTTGTGCAGTTTGATCTGATCGGACATGTAACATGTGAAGAGGAATGAATACTTGGACAGACTGACACTCCCATTTTATGTCTTCCCTCTCTCACTTCTCCAGTGTGTAAATCTCTGCATCTCAAACCCAAATTCTTCTTCTTTTTCTCCTTTTATTTTTTCTTTAATATATATATACATATATGTTATATACATATACCCGTCCGTATACTCACCTGCCACCATGCACATCTCCATTACCAATAATCTCACATTAGTTTAAACACTAACTAATGCTTTAAAAAAGAATTAC